>LUCH01000374.1:78907-144039 GCA_013368495.1 Paragonimus heterotremus
ACTTCTTTGATCAGGTAACTTCAAACTGATTAATCTTTGGAAGAAATGGACGATGCAAGTGAGACTGAACACAATAATTGGATTTTGTCTACACCTCTCATCCAAGTGGCAGAATTCAATCTGAGCTCGACAAAACTGCTACATGGAATTAGTCAGATTTGTGTCTCATTGATTATTTGTTTACAAAATTGATACAGCCAGTACACTGGTATGACAAACGAGAGTAGATATATATTGCATGTGAACTATTAAACCACAGTTAAACAGGAGAACAAAACTGTATCATTACTCACTGGCTCGTTACTCACAAGCGAAAGTGGTTGAATGTTCACATGCGATGATAATTTGGTCGTGCTTAATGTGAGGTCCACGGCGCAGTGGTAAACACGGTTGTCTCATGAACAGCGTAGCCGTGGTTCAAGTCCCGGCAGTGGCGAAGTTATCCACTAATGACGAGCTCTAATGAGAGCGAAACTCGAGTCTGGTGATTCTGCTTTTCGAAAGTGGCCGACTGTGATGTCTATGGGAATGGGACAGCTGCGATCAATTGTGTGCGATGTTCAATCTCTATAAAAACCATTCTTTGACTATCGTTTTGTAATTGATCGACCGTTATGATTATACCCATTGCCAAATGAAGTACGCTACAGAGAAACTATAAACTTACGCATGGTGAGGAAATATATGGCACAATCAGTAATTATTACAAGTCAGTTTACCCCAATAAACTGAGCAAAAAACCCTTTGATTTCCTTCACCGCCTAGAACTGGCTGGATTAGTCAGTTACAAAACATACCACCTGACTGGAGATTACTATGGATTGTAATATCCAAATAGCTACTCTGTAGGTCTCATACTGCAATATCTGGCCTATCGATTAACAATCTGATCGAATTGTAGGTAGCAGACACAAAACATTATTGTATTTGGCACTTAAACGATAACGACTAACCTAAATCACATTGTTAATGGAAGTAAACTTCGTTTACTGGGTAGAGATAAGTAAAACCGTACGAAGCCAGTTCACTGAGTAACGTGTATAGATAATACGCGCGTCAAACCTAGATTGAGTTTGACAGTTTATACTTGTTCCCATGTCATGAGCAGTTTGCATAAATTATTCTACCGAGCAAATAGGCTCAAATCTGCGAAACGTCGAACGCGACTGAAACTTGGAAGCACTTTTCAGCATTGAGTTAGACGGTTAGATTTATCATTTTGGAAAAAACACCAGAGTTGAATGTGCAGTGGGATTATCGGTGTCCTTTCAGTGCATCTAAACCAATTCATCTTAATGAACTTCTTCCGATTCATTGCTTTCTAACATGATTCCCAATGGACTATTCACCCGTGATCAGTTTATTGCAGTCTAATCAACTCAAGATAATTAATCCCTGACCCAATTCATCCTGAGACAAGCTAGATATGTAGCAACAACCTTTATAGTCGTGTTCATTTGCGGTTACGATATTAAGCAATATGAGTAAATGTGGTCACATCTAAAAAAGTGGTATTTTTGGGATGTTTCTACTATGATATGTATCTGCTACTGCATCAGTCAAGTGAACAAGTGGGGAAGCAGTAATCGAAAGGGCTGTTCAGGTGATATGGATTTCACATAACATATCTTTGAATGTTAGTTCGTACGATGAAGAGATATAAGGAACAATGAACTGAAATCTTTGCTGATATTCTGTAAGTTGCAGACAATAGCTAGAAGACCGTACCTGGAATCGTCACTGTTTCGTTGTGTGATTTTCGACAGTTTGACCACATTTCATAATTCTGTTTTGCCACGGTCACTTCGTATATGGATTCTCTTTGTACTGCTCCCGCCGGAATGAATTACAACGGAACCGGGTGATTGGATAGTCCGGACACTTTATCATGAATAGCTAAAGTCATTTATTCAGTTCAGCCTAGTATGCGATGTATGTTGCATGGTGAATATGTTTGTCTATCGTACAAATAGATCTGAATTCAATGTGAGCTGCGTAAGCGTGCTGATCACAGTGATCTGTGCGAAGTGAAACCTTTGTCAACTCAACAGTAATAAATTTAAGTCACGGTAAATGTTCTTTTTGACATAGCTAATATAAAAACTTAGCTGTTCCGTTATGTTTCTTCACTAAGACGTTTGGCAAGATGAACCGGTCTTACTTCGTTCGAATGCATTGACAGTTTGTAAGTCATTCTAAAATGAAACCGGTGTATGTGAGAGGTAGATGTTAAGTGGCAGGCCGGCAGCTTTCTGCTTCTCTGCCCAAGTTATTCCATTGCCTGCCGGAGTATTTAGTATTATAAGCGTCCAGGGGATGCCAACTTGCGTAGATATTTTGGAGTAGCTCAATGCATTGACAAAATTCCAGGCATCAATTCTCCTGACGTTGTTATCAGTGAGTGCTCGGTTCTACGCAGGGAACTGTGGCTACAGAATCGGTATGACCACTACGTACTCAGTCAGCCCTGACTGCTGTTACAGTCAGCAGCTCTCTGAAAGCATATTTCGTCAGCATTCACGAAGTTGTAACAGGTTTGGTGCTCAAAATAAGTTATTGAATCTCAAATGCCGAAAAGTCGTTCTCAATTTATGCATGCGTCTCAAATGCATTAAGCTTGGCAGCAGTGGTTTTTGAAGACAGGAACTTAAATCAGCACATCCCACGCGTTTAGGCCTAGTAAATTTTGTTACCTATCTTGAAGTATATACTGCGTTGTTGATATTCATATAGCACAGTAGAACTCGGTTTGTGAAAAGCAATGTAAAACCGCACGCACGCACACGAAAGCAATAAAACTACCTTTTAACAACAACGTTTTCAGACTCATGGTCACGTGTTTCTGTAGACAAAGCGGATTACCGACTGAAACTAGCAGTAGCACCGACTGCTTGTCCAGATAATCACTTCGTAGATCGAGGTGGCGATGACATCAAGTTCAAATGTCAGCAATTGTTGTACGATAGAAGGTGCTGTCCGTTGACGCTGCACTGGTGGCTGAACAACGGTTGCTAAAATGTTTTTACCTGATGCTTAACTCTGAGTTAAAACAGGCTGGGTGACACTTCTGCAAGCTATCGCTCCGTTCTCCTTATGTGGGTGTCTACCCCCACGTTTAAACTGATAAATAAAGTATGGTTTGTAGTACGAGGGTTGTAGCACCTTAGTGACTAGTATTCAGTTGGTTTAATAAATCAATTTAACGGAGATCGGTAAAATGTCCGCCAGTTTTCTATTCAAATTTATCGACTGATTTTTTCTAGCACCTTATGAGATTTGTTGACTGGGTGTAAAGTGACGCATGGGTATGTTCTTGTTGCGGCATGTTCAAGCTTGCTCACGGAATGTACAAACTACTGTTTGGTTGAAATGCCGATCATAGATGCTTTAGTTTTTTGCAAAAGAGCATGTTTTTCAGACGTACTGAAATAAAGTACCAACCAGGAAACGTTTATACTAAAATGGCTTGGGACAATTAAGGTGAAACTACTGATCAACCTATGTGGTCTGACCGCTTGCTTCATGAGACTCAAAAAAGTCTACATGTTCACCGGTATTCTGGAAAATCGAAGATGCTGTGTTAATTCACATCTGACCATTAATTGGTTGCAATCTCTCTGTTTCTTCTATGTTGTTAATAATGATGGGTACATCACCTATGCCTCAACGATATACAGTCATCTCTTCGATAGTACTCCAGAGCATCTCTTCAAATTGGTCTATGGAAATATCTGTCACAAAAGAGCACACTAGACACCCTACTGTTAAACCCATTATCTGTCATTAGTCCTGTTCCTGAAATGTCGATTCACTGTTCGAAAAAACACATTAGAAGTAACAGTTTTGTGTTGTGAGAAGCTAAACCGGTTTCGTAGCTGTCTTACAGCAATTCCTTCGACAGTTATTTCTAATATTACCCACAGAAGATCTCTCGTGATTGAAAAATTAATACCCATAGTCGCCAAATGACTTTACTTGAAGAGCATTCCTTTCAAACAGTTTGCCGTCACAGTAAGCTCTTTAGCGGTAAGCGGAATGGATGATCGTCCTGCTTGCTAAAACAACTGGTCAGGCCACTTTCTTGATCAATGCCGCCTTCTTTATACCATAAGTAATTAGTGGACTGTTGGGTGGAAAGCTTTCTGCAATGCCGCTGAGTTTAGTTAAACGTTTCTTGCGAAGTTCCTTTCTGCAGATTCTCGTTGACTTTCGAGATGTTTACAACGCGTGTGTTACCTAACAGGCAATTCTATCCAATAGCTCGACACTAGTCAAAGTCGGTTTTTTGATTTATACTTCGGGGCGTCCAAAACATGCTGTCCCTGATTTATCGAAACATGGCAATCTCCTGCCAGTGTTTGAATGCACACTTGGCGACTACTCGATCGATCAGGGATTGGTGTACCCATGGATAAACTGACAAACAGCGAAATTAATTGCTGATAATTCGGTCCCCAGGTGTTTACAGTTTCTTGCAGATGGCTATCGACAAACCAGTCAATCGAATTTTGGTACCTGTTGATATTGGATAAACAAGAGTGTCTTGAAGAGCAATAAGCAGTGGGGAAACGGGGAAGTAATACTTGTAATGACAGATTAACGAGAGACAGGTTACGAGTGCAGTGATAAGTTCAACCCATACTAAATCTGGGTAGGTAAACATGATGGGGCACTAGTAAAGAAGCTAGGGGTAGTCTGTCCAAAGGTTGACGTAAAACACAAAATTCCCTTGAAACCACTAACCCGACTTTGATTGGCTTAGGATGTTCGCGAGTAGAGTGCTCACGGTGTTCGTCATGACTAAGAAACTAGTAGACAAATCGAATTTTTTGGATACAACTACAGTAGAACCTATATACGAAACATTTGATGATGCCATTATGTTTTGATGAATCTGATGCAAAACGTTTACTTCGTTGTTTTGATTGGATATCTCCAATATGATCAACCGGATATCAAGCATTGGCATCTGATAATTCTGTTTGGTTTCAGTTGGGAACATACTATTGGAGTGAAGCTGTTTATATGCTGTTTTACTTCAACTTGTTGAACCGGAGTAAAACGCCGATTAGTCAAACAATAATAGCTGACGTATTCGCTTGTAAGTCAGAACGAAGGACGTTTAAATCAGTCAGACCTGTTAAGTAATAACATGAGTGTCACTGAGATGTAGTCGACTGTGCAGGCACAATATGCTAAACACAACTCACACCTAATTACATCGGTTACATTCAACCAGACTTATCATTCAGTCTCCGAATAGTTCTTGTTAAAACCGGGAATCCTTAACTGTTGAAACAGTGGGTTCTTCTTACAAACTTCAGCAATGCAAAAAGAATACATGTGTTCCGAGAGGTTAGCGTTTCTTTTGCTCTCATCAATTGTAGACGTAAAACATGCGAGTGATATGACAGACGAATAGAGATAGACAGGGCACGGACACGCACACAATCACGACACGTATTATGTCATCACCACCACGGCAACCCTATGGGTTGTTTCGACCACATTTTGTGTACACAGTGCCGGCTGGTGATTTCTAATCAACGTGACTTCGGTAAAGACCAGTAGCTTCCGGTTCTTTTGATGTAACAATTTTTTGAATGATCTAAGTGAGTCAACCAGGTGGCCCGTTATCGGGAGGTATCTGACAATCGATGATGCGGGGCTTCGAGTAACGAATTCACTGGCTTCAGATTGTTGTGTCCTGAGTTGGTTTAACCAATTCGGGGCGCATTCTGCCACTCTCTGAGATAGCCGCCAGTCAGTTATGCTTATGTGAATGTCACCGCAGCTACAAGTGAACTGATAGACAAAGTGAGAGACAGAATTGTCAGACAGACTGCGTTCGCGATTGTGTAGAACGGGTCATTTGGTGGTTCGAATCAAGCGTAACTGGGCAGCCGTATACGTACGGGATAACGCACATTGCAATTTATGCTTGATGTCTTTTGCCAGGTGATCGCCTTTAACTTGCAAAAATTGGAATAGATCTTCCTTCTGAGTTGTTTGCACTGGTTTATTGCATTTGTTTATCATGCTGTTACTCAGAACTCAGCAGCCGGCACTATGTGCACAAAATTGGCTGAAACAACCTATAAGGTCACTGCGGTGGTGAGGACATGTGGTTTGACTGTATGCGTGTCTATACCCTGTTTATGCCTATTTTTATGTCGCATATAACTTGTTTGTTTCACATTTACGATCGATGAAAGTAAAGGGAAGGTTAACATATCGCGACATGTGTCTTCTTTCTGCACTGATAGATTTTGAATGTGCTTAAAGCCCGCTGGAAAGTCATAGTTTAGGAACAAGTTGTAAGTAGCTAGAAAAACAAGTATTTATTGACTGTTACTTCAAGAATATTTTGGTCAAGTGGGCCAGCTACTAGTGTTTATGAATATGTTAAATGCTAACCAAAGGATAATGGTTGACAGATAATTTTTACAGACACCATTTTTAGTGAACTGATGTAAGTTACAAGCAGGATAGACAAAATCAGTCAGACAAGATTCTCATGGATTTTGCTGTGTAAAAGGAGAGATAGGTTGTCACTGAAGTATACGTGATATGCTGGGATTTTCAGTCTATCTAGTTATCCCTGTGAATCGAGTTGATCAACCCATAATCTACCACCATGATTGAGGGAGGTCAACCCCCCTTCATAGTTAAAATGTATTCGGTTCTCTTAATGCTTACTATTTCTCTGGCAAAGTTCTCATACTTGGTTCTACCCTCTATCTAACTAACTTGGCTGTTTTGAAATTAGGATGAACTATAATGATGAAATTCCAGATTATGGCTTAACGTTCAGCCTGAACTTCGAGAAAGTTCGTAATCTTCTTTTCACCTCGAGCTCACAAGGGTTTCTCCATTTTTCTGCAAAGGCACACAATGCTTCAACGTCAAAACTTATAGGCTGTATCATCTCGTTGAGCGAAAACGAACCAGAAATAAGTGTTTTTAATCGAAGGATCGAAAGATGGCGCTCATCTTCCTCTTTTTTGGATTGCAAGTTGTACCACCAGTTTAGGAAGCTTCTTAGGATAAACTTTGCCGATTGGCATAATTAAAACGTTCCATCCTAATTCTAGCTCGCTTTTTTTCCGTGCGCATTGCTCTATGAAATATGCAATCTGTCATACTTGCATCAATTCCGTATGTGGCGGGATGGTTGACTGCTAAGGTTACGTAATAAACAGCCTTGAGATGTATTCTAATCCAACGTACCAGACTGCTCACAAATGACAGCTGTCACGGTTTCGTTTTTGTGCCATAATGAATCTACCGGTTAATCTGATGATAGTCAGCTATTGCAGAAAGGGGGTTCCATAGACCTAGTCTGATAGTCGTAAACATATATTCTACAACGTGGCAACAAATGTTCAATGGATATTTGTAATTAGCAAAAACCAACTTCGATTACAATGTTTTTTTCAAACGGGTATCAAGAAGGATTTCACAGTATATACAACGCATCGATTAATGGACTCTTGGGATTGTGCGGATCATGAGGTTGACAGGAACATCAATAAATAAAACGACTGCATTCATAACTTGTGTTTACCTTAAATAACACTGTGTTAAAGAAAACAATGTGGTGCTCGATCAACTGGGCAAATTTACGAGACTTCTTCTGTAACTGGTATTTAGTTACAGGATCCGCGGGTGGGGGAAAGTGTACAAAAATAAGCATACGTACTGTTGTCATCAAACTTTATGCTCAAATACCTCGATCGTCTCGGTAGGAATCATTGACTGATTTGTTAGATGTAGTCGATGAATCTAGTAGTCTGGCTTTCCTCTAAACGGAGACCGTAAAATTAGATGAACTCGCTGCGTGATATCTGGCTAAGCGTTAGCATATGTGCTAACATTTGCTATGGGTACACAGGAACACTCTGAATCGTGGTTGTCACTTACAAACAGTATGTTGATCTTTCAAACTAACAGTAATGCACACAGCATCGTTCTCGTCTGATTGTAGTTAAGATAGTCTGAAAATCTTCTGAATTAAAATATAGAGGAGTTGGCTTTATAGATTTGTAAACATTAGTGTCATTGAAACGAATTAGGGAACGTGCGGAGTAGAAATAAAATTTGTTACAAACAGTAAACCTGATTTGGTGACACGTATGAAGATTAGTGAGCAAGTGAAAACTATAAATTGGAACGATGAACTTTTTTATGTCAAAATGATTATAACAATTTGAACCTTTTCGTTCCATTTCATAAATTAAATAGTGGCATTTAAAAGACGTAATTTGTACGAATTTCCGCGTATCAGCTTTTAGTACATTACGAACACATACATATGCCTGGGTTATAATGAAAGCAAAAATACAGCGCCAGCGACATAAGTAACTTAGATATACACACACAGCCGGGCACCCATCAACAATTTCTCATTGTTTCGACACACTGAACTAAGGGAGCAATTACAGTTTTAACACAGACTATTTACGAACACACATGAACGAGTAGATGTATGTAATTGATACCTCAACACAGTATGCAGGGCTGAACAGAACTATGAATGCGTGCATGAGGAACACGTTGTGGTCTATCGCCAGTATGTGTTTAGAAGTTGAAGAGGGTTGATTTTGATTGTTTGAAACAACCGGTCCGACCATTTGAAATGGTAGTCATTCATGAATACATGTCGATTCTACCACTTGCGGACTGATTAATTCGTCCTATGAACTGCCCACTGTAGAGTCTGTTACCTATTTAATCCCTCTTTACACACTACTTTCAGGTCTGTTACAGTTGTGTATATAAACAACTCCTCAATTGTTAAACACAGTACACCACTTCATACCTTCGCACTTTGCCTTCTGCTTTCAGGTGATCTTTAGTAACGTGATCAAACCGTGGTTACCTCTATTCAAGCATACTAGAGGGACCGGATTTCATGGAATTTCTCTGCCTTTCAAGAAGAAACTTCTTCCAACCTGTAGTGGATTTATTGTGGTGGAATCTACTGCAAATTATCATTACGAACTATTGTATACAGTTTTGTATATTTGTTTATTCATCTTTTTTGTTCCAACACAGCACCACAACTACACAAATTGTAATTTGCATGAGGTCTGATGACGTCAGGCTAATTTACCTTGTCCATTCACACAATATAACCAACAGTGCGTTATGCGATGTTATTTTCGTTTTCAGGCAAACTTGTCGCCTGTAGAAGGTACCCACATGAAAAAAGTTTCTTCTGCTAACATGTTAAACTTGAATTGTGTTGTCCATTTTTCTGTGTAAACGCTAATGAAGAGCACTTTCAGGATAGTTCATGACGCTAATACTCAAGCCTATCCTTTCACCATGACCATTGCCCCTTTAGCATGTCTGTTCGAAGGGAGATCGTCGGAATGCTGCTAGAACTATCAACCGTCAAGTCATTGAATTGAAACTATTATCAGCTTAGCCATTAGCTTTAAACACATCGCTTGTGAACAAACTACACTTCATGGATAACTATACGGTTTCAGAGCAGGATGAACAAAATCAACTTTTTCTTGAAACATACTGATGTTGATTTTGAAAACTGTGTGCGAGCCCAACATTTCTGTACGTTCTTGGGTTGAAATTATTAAATGAATGTACTGGACAATAACTATTGCCATCTTATCAGAAAAATGGAGGAAGTCTTGAGTTTCCCTTTCTTACTGTCAGTTTGATATTTGTGTGCTGAAATGTGTACTGCCGTCACTTGCATTGCAATCTACGTTGTCAGAAATGACCATAACATCACCCATGTGCGTTTTATAAGAAGATGCACTTTCAACAGAAGCCACCTTGATAATGAAACAACTTCATGGTAGAAACCAACAAACTACACTTAACAACTCTGTCAATTGGGGTTGACAACCTTCTACAAAGTGAAATTCCACATGACGTGTACAAAGTTAAGAAAAAAATTCCATCGACTGGCATTGATCTGATGTTGCGGTTCAAGTCCCGGCAGTAGCGATGATATGCACTACTGACGAGCTCTAATGTGAACGAAACTCGAGTCTAGTGCATCTTTTCGAAAGGGGCCGACTGGAAAGTCTATGGGAATGCGACAGCTGCGATCAATTTGTGAGTGATTTTCAACTTGAAATATGACGTCTTATTGATCTGTACGACTGAAATTCTGTTCACATGTACTGTTAAACTGAATATTTACAGACAAACAGTTTACATGCTAAATCTATGTTACCGACAGGTCTTAATGTTTCAAAGCTTCCAACGGAACTTAATTGGTCATTTCCATGTGACGGTTAACAAACTGATATAGTGTAAACGTAGTCAATGATAAAACTGGCGTTATAAGTAATATTCTTTTTTATAATAATCTCGTAGAGGATGTCATCGCCGGGTGAAAACAAGGCACAGTGCAGTCGTTTTGCAGGAATGAAGTGACCGGATTCAACTACCAAACTGAATTTGGGAGTACAGTCGAGCCAACTTTTGTTTTGGAACATTTTGCTAAGGATTGAATTTCGGCGAATAAGATTTTTCTAAACTGAAGGATCGATGGCCTGATGATGCCCTTAATCCACAGAAAACCGACATTTATTGGCCAATACACGCACTTCCAATGTTTACATCCTGTCACACACAAAATGGAAAACATGTTCGCCTAAGTTTTGGAAGCAATACAAATATGCACTGTTAATATATTATAAGAAGTAGCTAATTTTGCGTAGTTAAACTGAAAGACAAATAACCGTCATGTATCGTTTACTCAGAAATATGAAGTGCAGTTTCAAGGAAATGTTTATTCACTAAAAGTAATTAAGTCACGATGTGACAATAAAGAATTAGCGATAAGAACCACAACTCTGTGTCTGTGTGTAGGCATGACTACTTTAGATGTATGTTCCTGTGTTTAAGCTTTCACTGTCTATCTTGGCTGAATCTGAATGTCTTTTCCTATTTCAATAAATTTCAGCTGAGAAACAGCTCACCAGTTGAATCGTCTGATCGTTCCATTGTTAGGTTATAAGAAATACTGACGTGAAGTTACTACTGCTGAAATGAGATGAACACTTCAGTAGTGATACGAATGAGAGCATGACTGTAGTCTGAGAAGCAAAACCGAATTTTCAAGCACTGGCTAACCGATAAAACAACCACAAACATTACAATTCACTCAGGACATTGGTCACACGGAACCAACCCGGTGGAATTAGTCTGTATGGTACCAAACACACACACACGGATTGACTGGTCGGCGCGCAGTGTTTAAATGACTTCGACTTACAACAGGTCAAATTATTAGCTACAGTAAGAAGGCGATTTAGGTATCCACAGGTAAATAAAATGAAAGAATTGAGAGCTGGTAAAGAAACGCTGAAGATGCTGAAAAAGGACAAATTTCTTCCTTAATAAGTACACATTAAACGGGTTAGACTCATCAAGACGAAATTTGTTGAAACTCATATGCCACTCTAAATGCTGTTTACACAGCGTCACTTGAAATACTGACAGCGTTCGTGCCAAAGATATGCACGTAGTAGACAAAGTAAAGCCTCCTTTTACGAGACTATTGCAGCTCAGAAATTCACCAGTTACGAAAATATAATACCGAACTCTCTTCTCCTTGAACTGAAAAACAGGGGGGTGGGTTTACTTTTGCGACTTTAGGATACTTGATACATCCTTTTTTTAAAATCCATTAAATAGCCATGATTCAAGTCGGGGATGATGTTGAGGCAGAACTAGTTATGTGCGTTCAACAAAAACGTAACTTTTGAGGGGCATACCGAAGCGATGCGTTCTGACCGTGGTAATAATAACTGACAACCTTCGTTGTATCTGTGGTAGCGCATGATGGACATCAGAGACACTGTCTAAATCAAGTAAAAGGTCTGTGTAGAATCGCACGCCGAACTATCGTATGGAGTATAAAGTGGGTTCCGTTCAATTGACTCTCAAAACGTAAACCCTATTGCAAACATTAATGAAAGTATCTTGGGCTGTGTAACGAAGTAAAAGCATTAAGTCACTACAAGTAATATCTCATGAATATTTCAGTAGATGTGACGAAATTAAACTTCATTCAGGCAGTTTGCGTGCTGAAACATAAGTGCCTTTGTGAAGTTAACCTAAGGCTTTTTCATTGATGCTCGCAAACTTGGACAGTTTTATCGTGAGCGATCATTAATGAGTAGTCGAACATTTGGTCGATATAAACTGACGTCAGTATAGCCGAAATATCATGCGCTGAGTATGATCAAATGGAGTTAATAGAATGGTTGGTGTGTTTCATTTCGAGCCAACCTGGCGTTTTGTGTAATAAGCACGTCAGTGGGACTGGCTATGGGATCGTGTTTGATATAGTCACTGGTATGAGAATCAACGGTGATGCTATATTCGAAAATGAACTGAAGTTCGTACCTTGATCATAATAAAGATATGGCTCACTCTGAAACGAGTAAAATTCGATTTCTCTGTTTGTTTTCCAGGACAGTTGGCCGGAAATTCCATTGAACAAGAAAGTTGGGATCGGCTGTTCGTGCTGTCCACTTTGAATGGAAGAATGAACGTTTGAACTTTATCAGCCTGAAATTTTCTGTTGATATACTCACTCACATTTAAATCATCTCCCATTGTTTACGAATATTTCGACTGCTCATCCGCTTGAAGATCAGATACTTATCTTCGTTTTGTTTGAGTAAACCGGTTTTTAGACAACTCTGTTTGTTTGCTTCACAACCAAAATAAACGACAACGCATAAATGACGTATAGTTTATGTCAGTTCTAAAATCCAGCTTGTTTTGCGTGCGCTCCCGTGTCCTCAACGGTTAGCAGCTGTAAATCGAAGAAAATAATGAAAGCCAAAAAGAAACTATCACAATGATATTCATATTGTAAGAAAATGGAAGAAGAACATAATAACTTAGACCGATAGTATATGAATATTGTTTGTTATTCAAATACATGTTACCTTCAGCACTTATCTCGTATTCCATGTTCATTCGAATCAGATAAAACATGCACTTTATCAAAAAGTGAACTGTAAACGCTTACTTTCACCGCATTTGTCTAACGTAGACTTCATTTTTCAAGGTAACGCTTGTTGTTAGATGGATTGTGTTATGATGAACAGTCAACTTGGTCGAGGCAGAGCTGATAAATTCGAGATCAAACTATAGAAAGATGTAACATACAAACTGGATAGTTTGGATTATTTACAGATCTGTCGGTTACACACTTTTACTCAAGAATTATTAGATCCATGCAATGGATTTGTTAAGCCAAAGGAATTGTTTGCATCAGAATAGTGAGACTAATGGTCAACTATCTTTTGAAAATTATCGCCACAGATAAGAGAATCACTAAACGTATTCTGCAGTATATCTATCAATGGAATACGTGAATTGGTCAGTGTCCACCATTTAACAGGTTTGCTCCAATAGAAGGAGATTGGTAGACAATACTGATGTCCCAGACGATGAAACACAACACATAGAGTAGAATTTGTATGAAAAGTTATTTTAAAAACTTTCAAAAAGTTCGACACCAATAATTTACAACCTGAGCCACAACCTCCTGTTTTATAAAAAAAAAATAGTAACATTGTGATACTCATTCATACAGGAAAATGTGTGGAGTTTAGCTGAACTCCGGTGGAGGTGTATCGATTTCTGCACATTCTTTACTGAGAAGACAGTAATGGTTTCCAGAACGTTTCGATTCCCCGAGCAACCAATGTCTCACTTGACCGAATCAGACATAATACATAAATACGTAGGTGGCCGTAGAGTATCATATATTGGTAGAAGAGGTCTGCAGCTTATGACCAGGGTGGGTTCAAAAAACGGGTACACAACGAGGCAAACTGACAGCATACTTCCAGAGGCATCCAGGACCATCAATCATAAATCATCACCTGACAACACAACGTGTGATTTATTCTTCAAAGGCATTTCTTGTTATATAAACGTTCATACCTATACACAAAGGCGATTGTAATCAGATCCCGCCGCTTCATTTTGTACATATAGATGTAACTGGTAGACGTTGATACTGCATTCGTAGCGACCGAACCGGTTTTTATCTATGACCTTTTCATAGGTGGTTTTTAACTTGGGATTCCGCACGCTTGACTTGCCAACAGAGAATGACAGTACAGAAGTAAGGAAATCTGCTTGAGCATAAATCTTGTAATCCTCTCTTTGCCCCCTCCGTATAAGTACTGTATTTAACAATGTCAATGAGAATGAAAGACAGTGTGTCAACCAGATGAGACTTGTTTGCGAAAAGTCTTGTTTTTTGTTGAAAAGGAGACAGGAACAACACGTCAGTATCTGACATACAATTTATTGGTTGAACCAAGAAGCAGTATGTATAGTCTTTGGTTGAGTAACGCTAACTTCCACATAGATAAAAAAACAATAAGCGAAACCTGATGGTAAAATCAAACAACAGTAATAGCATGGTACTTAGTTTTGCCACGAATAAAAATGATTTCTTGAAATCTGATTGCTAGTAATTTTACGTTAACAAATAAACTCCTTTGATAAATTCATGACAAATCAATAGATTAGGAAATAGATAGTGATTGGAATGAAAAGTATATTATTTAAGATAAAGTGATAAACTTGAGATCAGTCAACACTAGAATAGTGTGGATAGTTCGTCAGTGTTGATGGGAACGTGCTGATCACTGACAAAAATTCATGATTGCAGAACAACTTTTGTTATATTCTTAAGGTTTCCATCCTGGAAAAGAAGCTTTATGAAGACAGTTTCAGATTTAAGCTGGTTAATTCAACATGAGTAAAGAAACGAATCGGTTAGATTGGTTTACCGAGACTGACGTTGGAGTTGGCGGATTGTAAGTTCAATCATGACGATTCGGTAGTTTCAACGAACAGTGTGGACATAGACAATCACCCTCAATTTCACACTATAAATACATGACACGTACTACAGTGAACGAGGATCTTACTGTTGCAAATATGAAAGGTTGTTATGTAGGGGCAAAGAGGTGTGGGCTATAGATAAATGACTATGGCCTAACACTAGCTACATATAACGAAAGAAGGGTACACAATTGGGTAGCAAGGTGTATGACATAAATAGGTATAAGCAGGAAGATGATTAAAACATAGGTAAGCCGGGAGACTCACATACAGTACAAAATAATGTCCCAGTTGATAATAATGTGGATAGCAGTATCCAGGTGTATGCTGTGTGTTGGCAGTGTTGTGAGGATAGGATCACGTGGATGCAATGTGGAGCGGTACAGTTGTGGTGTAGCTCACGTCCTCGTGTCCGTTAGCTTTGCGCGTTGTTGACTTGTTCACCGTCCGAGACGCAGCGTCAGAAGTTGTGTTGTGCCTCTTGCGAGTTCAGCCGCCTTCATGTGCGTGCATTACGCGCCTGTAGGTTAACTCGCATGAGTTAGCTCAGTCGATGCGCGCGTGTGTGCGTGCATGTGACCTTGCCTCTCGCAGTGTTGAGGGGACAAGGCGTCACTGTCTGTCGGGTGAGTGAAAGTGAATTGCGCCAAGCGGAGTCTGTGTGTGCAGAGTGGACAGGGCATGTTGAATCACGCTCTGGCCTGTGGAGCGCGTGATGTGTCTGTGACCTTGTGAATAGGCCAGGGATACGTGAGTGAGTGGGACAGTTAACATGTGGTCTCCTGACCGGATGTGGGGTGAATGGATGGCTAGGATTGAGCCATCGGGTTTAGCGCAGGGTACTGGACCGTTACAAGGTCTTTCGAAGTGCACCGTCCAGTTTTCATCTGGGGACTTTACGCGACAGCTCTTCTTTTGAAAATGTATTGAAGAAAATCATTGTATTCCAGCCATGACAGATGCAGTGTGTATTACCCTTCAACTCATTTGTTTCTTAATAATCCAAGCATAGCAATCGTTCTACCTTGGTAACTGTGCTGTTTGAATAGGTTGCTTCTCGATGGCATCTACTTGTTATATTTTTGATACGGTGAAATCGAGGTGCAACGCTGTTGAAACCAGCAAACGTTGTTATCCAAGTAGGACTTTTTATAGGTTACCCCAGCCTACTTTAACGCTATATTCAGTTTCTGGTATTGGTTATGTGTCGATCTCTGTCTGTTCTGTTTATCTATGAATATTTTCTTATTAAAGACATGTGCAAACTGCCCATCGCGGGTATTCCGCAAATCCTACCTGTGAAGTGACTTGAAGTTTTCCAGGACTGGCTAGAAATCAGACAGCAACACAACGAGAACAAACAAGTTTGAGGATACTCACCGAGCAATCGCTTCAAAGAGGGCATAAAAACGAATGAGTGCAGAACTTATTTAGTTCATTCCACGGCCGTCAGAAAGTAGAACTTGGAGTGGACGGACGTGCGCCGTTAATGCAAATTGGGCTGGAGAGTACAGAAACAGCAGTCGTAGTTGCTTTAGTTTGCACACTGTGATTGTACAACGGGAAACCCCTCGTTTGCTTTTGAATTTTAAAACAAGGACGCAAATGATGTGGGTAGTCATAAGTTCTTCTTCACATATATCTCAGTGAAGGTCTTCATTTGGTTAAATTTATCTGTTACCTCGTTTAGGAGAAAAATCTAGAAGGTCCTCTGCTATGCAGTACATGAAAGATAGCTTCAGAAGTTGGTCATCCTACCTAGATTTTACGAGGTTCGTGCGAATAACACGACCGATTTATTGTAACATTTTAGGGTGGATAATTTTTTGGAAGAAACATACACCATCCAGGCCATTTAATCAGTAAACGTTTAAGCCAGAACTTGCTAAATTGAGGTCCTTAAGTAAATGCATTATAGTTATCGATTTGAGTGGAAGTCAGGCATTGGTGATTCAAGTGGGTGGGCTGAAACCACCGAATAGGCATACAATCTGTAAATAAGCGCGCAAGATACAGTTTCAATATTTATCCAATTGGTTTTGATGTACAGTCAATAACCATTTGTATAATGAAACTTAGTTGACAAGTTCACTGGGCCATGTATGCAGACAAGCAAATCATTGTTGTAATTCCACTGTGCAATTAATTAGAGTTGTCCAGTGTGCTAGGTTTAACCATGCGTCGACTCAGTGTAACGTCACAGTCTATTTACTCTTTCTCAATTGAAATTCTTGGCAAATCACAAATTGTTTGTGACCATATATGGTTTACGGTACATCTATTGCAAAGATGAGTTGTACTACATCACCGGTGGTTTTACTCACCTGTCTCTTAGCTGGTGTATACACAGAGGTATGGTACCGGGACTCAAAGGACCAATGTAAACTTCTTTCTGCAGTCTTCTACCTATCGAGAACGAGAATGCGTGGGTTTTGGAATAGTAGTCAAGGCAATTCCTACGTAGGTTTTATGTTAACGTGACAGAAATGAACGTACAAAGTTTGTTGAAGCGACACAAAAATGATGTATGCCACAAGTGACACTCATAAAACATCAACAAGAAGACCGTGGTTAAATCGTTGTGTTT
This sequence comes from Paragonimus heterotremus, assembly GCA_013368495.1. Classification (NCBI taxonomy): domain Eukaryota; kingdom Metazoa; phylum Platyhelminthes; class Trematoda; order Plagiorchiida; family Troglotrematidae; genus Paragonimus; species Paragonimus heterotremus. The sequence goes on from LUCH01000374.1 coordinate 96,360, forward strand.
TAGAAGCAACTCGTATGTAGACTCACTTTTAGACGCTTCGCACTGGACCAGTTTTATCAGTCTTTACTCCATCATTCCAGACAAATTTTCTCCCACCTTCCAAATGTCATTCAGTTGTGTCTTCGATTTTTAACTGGTATGTACAATCTCTCCTAACCAATTCGGAACTTGTTGTGCATCAGTGATGGCAATGGCGTGTCTAACGCTTGAACTAGTCCGAACATTTTAGTCGCTTCATGCAAAATGCCACTTGTACTGCGCACTTCGGTATGCAAGAATGGAAGAAATTGACAATCATAGCTGCTGAAAGGTCAAGTGATAATTCAGGTGACACGAAAACCGAATGTCAGTAATTCACAGCAAAATCGGCTTTTATTTCAGGCGATCCCACGTTTCATAATTATCTCCGTATATTTCTGACTGTACACCTATCGTTTTTTTGCAGTAGCGGTGGTAGCTGATTGGTATTGGATTGATATCAGTTTATGGTTTCTTCTTGTTTGTTTTCTCTTCATTGTCTGTGTGCGCAGGTGTTGGTTGTATGTTATGACTGAAGTAATGTCTCGTCTTTATTCGAAATAAACAGTCATATTCTTTGGAGATTGTTTTCAATATTCGCCTGTAGTTTGATGACAAAAGGTCATAACAATTTCAGCCACAAATTTAACTGTATTCTCATTGTGTCTCACCTTTTTGAGTTGTGTAAACTCGCTGAGTAAAGCCGATATCTTTGGGTCTGGTTATTTCGATTGTTGTTAGTCTACCGAGAACTTGAAGCTCAGAAATTAGTTTCGCAATGAGTCAAATGCATGTAAGGCAAGATGTTGTATCGACTGAAACTAGATTTTTGATGTCGTATAAAACTACAAAAAATATTAACTTGGCTGGTCACCTACCAACATTACTGAACTCATTGATTACGCGTCGTGTGACCGACAGACTTAAATCTGCTCTTATCAAATGAACTCGCACATCACGATAAATTGGTAGCACTGACCCGTAAATCACTGTCTTGATTGTTGATGGCGCCGTGTCATTTTTGTGTTGCTAATTATAAGAGAACCTTTACAGGCACGGGTCCTATCGTTCTGTTTCGACGCCAGAAACACCGGAAACTTTACCGGAACTACTCATCTTAGAGTGTGAACAATAGTGCGCCTAATTTCATTGCAGTGCCTATTTGGTAACCACTTTTTGCGTGTATTTTCAATCAACTGTTGTTTGCAGATGTTCAGCAGATTCCACAAAGTATTCAGAATTTTGAACATTTGCAGTCATCAGTGGATTCACGTTTACAAAGAAACGACCGCGACCGTAAATATAGAGGATTAGATTATCCATATCTAGTACTGTTCTGTGGTCTGTGTTTTTCGTTATTGATATAAAACCGTAAGTCTTTATGAGTATGACTATATCACATGATTCGTGAATTATCTGAGACTCAGATGTATTTAACTGATAACACTACAAAACGTTTACAACCACTGACACAATGAGTCGATCGCTTCTGGTTCAGTGTTGACAGCTCTTGAGTAGTCTTTTTTAAAGCCCATATTTAAATAAGTTCGTCAAAATGTATTATGAAAAGTTGTATGGATTTGTATCGAAGGTGACTGGTAAGGGGCAGATGAGCTCATCACTTTCTATTTTGCTACGTTTTGTGCCCACTGGCTAGTAAGCATCAATAATGACACCTTCTATCTGTTCGTGGTTGCTTACAGGGGGTGAGGGCCATATTCAGTCATTTTGCTTGCCCAAGTTGATACCTTACTAGTGTGTAATAAACCAATCGATTGTTTGCAACTTTTGAAGCAAAATCATTGTAAAACGATTGCATATTGTTTTATTTAGTGATTTTGTACAGTAATCAATAGGTTGATCAGTGCATCCCGGTGTAGTAAATTTGGTACTACAATTTCAGGGAAGCTTTGATTAAGCAGCTCAGTTACTATTAAATTCGACCTCGTTTACTGTCAACGTTAGACAATAACTTCCGACATGTCGTCGCGGCGAAAATTGTTTTCCTTGAGATGCAGTCTCCAGTGTGCAATTGTCTATTCGATTTGTTATCGAGTCAAAACTTATCGAAACTAATCGGCTGGCTAAGAAGGGAAACGAAACATGAACTTTCAAACTCAAAAATATTTGACTGGCTCAAGCATGCTAGTGTGATAGTCCTGTGTAATGCAGCTACACACATTCCTATAAAACTCGCAGAAATAGAGGTCGGAAGTTGTGATTCACTTTCGACTTCCGCTTGCGTTTGCTCCGCTGATTCAAGTGAGTCCGTAAAACTATGTAGCAACTTAGCACATTCCGAAGGAATACATGGAACATCTGACTACCAACGCCAACGCGTGAGAGTCACTAACCTCTTTACGTTTGGCTTATACGATAGGATGGACGATCAAACTTAGTTTGGCAACAACAAGCAAGAAAATGATGACATGCTGCCGGTGAACTTTAATCACGGATGTGGTAGTACTCATGGTGTAAAGAAATCACGGAAATATTTTTAACTTAGATAAAGCCATTACTTGAGTACATTTTCTGCAAGCAAAATGGACACATGAACTCTGCTATTGATTCTACTGTGTCTGTGAACCATAGGGAAAATGTCTCCTAAATGTTTTATTTTAACAAGACGTAAGTTAAGCACTGAATATTTTGAAGATAGACGTCAGCCATTCATGCCTGCACATGGGAGATTAGATGGTATGCTGTCACTGTTGGCGCAAATTCCTGTTATATATACTTAAAGCCTTAATACTCTTGTATATATGTTTTTTCAAATCGCTGGGCAAACTCATTAAGAAAGGATTTTGCGTTACTTTAAACTGCACGAGCAATCTGGAGATATAAATGAGGCCGAACTACTCAAACTTCCACTCGGTGGGAGGACGCCAACATGTTGTCCACCATGTCATCCTCGTATCTTTAAAAGCATGGACTTATCCACTGTTAACTCCATTCTGTTTCGCTCACCGACCTAAAAATTCAATTTCATTTAGTTTTTGTCATTCACTTTAAGTATTTGTATTGCTTCTGACATTTGCGAACTGTTAATTTCCGTGCACATGGTTTATCCGGTGTAAATTGTACATGTTTAAGAACTGTTGATTTCGTAAGTAAATGACACCTTTGATTCAAGTAAATCTGTAACAAGTAATTCCTTTCTCTCCGTGGATCATAACATACCTTACAAGCTGTTTAGTTATTAACCCCATGGGGTACACAAATTATTAATCACTCCATCACTGAACCACTTTGTGTGGTCTTTCCTCTGACACTACGTGCCACTGACTTACAAAAGCGTGTTCACATCGGACCTTTCTTTTGGGAATGTCACTAGATCTGAACTCCATAAATGATGCATGCAGTATACCTGTTGGATGAGCAATTTGCATGAATCTTCGTAGTTGGTTCTCTGGTTTGTCCGTCTGAAAATCTCCAACCTAGTAAGTTCACTAGTTATCATTCTGTGGAAAATTGATGTTAGCTGTAGAAAACAGAAGGGTTATTCTCGATGAGTCATCATGACAACAGCAACGTGATTGATCTCCAGATTGGGGTTGTAAGTCGTGCTCAGTCCGAAAATGTTAACTATATATTTCAAGCTGTATCAAATACAAAGTTTTGATTAACACGGAAGTTCATATCACATAATTAAAATTTAAATATTTTGATTGTTGACCGCGAGAACTCAAAAACCACTCTTGCACGTCATTTTTAAGATACCGACAAATTTTAAATGATTGTACTACTCATGTTTAAACCACATATCAGAGAGTTACTCCATGCACATCTGTTCATGCTGACTTTAATAAATTGGCTCACTTTGTGATAGATCTGAACAGCTATCAGAGTTAGAGACGTAAATTTGCTCGGTATCACCTTGTATCTGCCGTCTGGCCAAATCGAAACAGAATAGCGTTTCTACAGCTTTTACAGAGTTACCACAGTTACGGCGCCGTTGGATTGGGTTTCGTGAGATAAGCAATTTTTTGGTCCAAGAGTGCTAAAAAGGCTGAGAAACAAATGAGTGTTGTCTAACTAAAGTCCTTTGTACCTAGCTTGGTAATGAGGTCGCCCACAATTCATCACAGCTGTCACATTCTCATAAACTCGTCAGTCGGTCACTTTCTGAACGAAACACTAGACTTAAGTTTCACTCTTATTAGAGCTCGTCAATGGTGCATACCCTTGAACTGACTGGAGTAGAACTCAGGTCACGTGTTGGCAACTGTGCCACTGACCTCACATTGGACACGAGTGAATGGTCACATGTGAACGCTCGGCCACGTTCGCTTGGAATGATGCTCTGATTGTTCAAACGCCTTGAGATGAGATAGTAACTGTCCTACTAAACCCAGTCGATGACTCCTCAACACAGACTCCTCCCCAAGCTGAATTCACGAAAATCATTAACTTGTTGAGTCATATTTTAATTTGTGGTGAGTAGTAGGAGATTCTGGTTCTTCAGATACACTGAAAATCGCCCATAATTGAGCGCAGCTGTCGCTTTCTCATAGACTTTCCAATGGACGAGTCTACTGCTTCTTTTCGAAAGTGATCGTCTGGAAAGTCATGCGAACGCGACAGCTGCGATCAACTGTATGTGGCATCCAGTTTGTATGCACTTCCAAGTTGAGTGAACACTACTTTTAAACGCTTCAGCCCATTATGTTGATTGTGTTCGCCAGGTAATGGGGTGTGTGGGCTATAGATAAATAACTACGGTCTAACAATAACTACTTGTAACAAAAAGGAATTGAGGGACAAGTATAGACAAATCGTGGGGGTGACCAGAACTAGACAACATAGACTGACGTTCAGTAATAATGTCCGGGTTGAATGAAAGTGTGAATAACAATATGGAAATGTACATAGTGTGTCGGTTGTGTTGGCGGGCTTGGATCACGCGATGGGGAGCTACAGAGTTGTGGTGTAGTTCACGTCTTCGTGTCGGTTGGCTTGGCGCGTAGTTGAAGCGTAAAAATGCGAGACGCGGCGTTGGAAATTGTGTTGTGTTACTCATCAGCGACCTTGGTTCTTTTTTGTGTTGGCATCACTTGCGTGTCGGTTCACGCCTCAGGGAATGCACGTGTGCAGCATTCGTACCCGCAGTACTGCTGGTGGAGAGATCGCTTTCTGTCGGGTGGGTAAAGACGAACAACGCTTAGCGAAACTTATGCGTACAGATTGGACCATATTCCATGTTATCCACGTTGTATTAACTCACCGAATGGTAGAACAAGGCCAGCAGCATAACTGCGTCTTATGTTTTGTTTGTACAGCTAGAATTTTGAGTGTGACAATTCGTTTTCCAGAAATGCTCGGTTGAACTAGTGTTTTATTAAGTAAATCTCTATTCCTGTCATAATCGGGTTACGTATATAGCATTCCTCGAAGGTAATTGCGTAAACACAATGAAAATAAACTTGGATAATGTTCATACTTGTGTTTTTGCATTACTATATACTACTGAGCTGATTGCTAGAATCAAGTATTCCGAAATCATCGTCACTTGTTTCAATTACGTTAAGATTTCCGAGTTAGTTAAATACGTTTCAAAAATGAGCTGTGGCCAACGAAAAAAAGGCTTATCGTTCCCATTCGAATGCCATTTATAGTTGCTACAGTTTACGGTTGCAAGGTTACACGACAGTTTGCTTCCTGAAACCTTGCCGCCTCAAGCTGCTTCACGAAACAAATATATTTAACCGCAGACAAACGTAACACTGTCATATATTTGCATAGGCAAGCGCTAGACGTGAGCAACCTACGGAGTGCTACAACAACAAAATGTTTCTCGGAAAATGGTGATTTATCGATAGACGAACAATGCTGTCAAACATTTGAACAGTCAAGAGCAGCACTCTGAAGGCTATAACAACTAAATCATCGCAACTATTTATTGGTTTGTTAGTCTTTCGATATTACCCAGCATTTTGATCATCATTACAACCATTTATGTCTGGCTAGTTTGCGAAACTGCTTGTGCGAAAGAGTGGACGTATCTCTTTATAACTGTGAGCAATCATTATGTAATTGTGATCCCGTGAACACAGGCCATCCGGAGCGTACACAATTGTATCTTGCTAAGTGTCTACTATAAACTTACCAACAGTGGCTGAGTATGATTGGAAAAAGCAGAACTACATACAAAACTGCACTTGCCTATTTTGATTTCAGTAGTGATAATTCAGAAGAGAATTTTACTTTGAGGTTTCCACGGTTTGGTAAGCCACACTTCATTTGCACATATGATGTACACCCTTTGATTTATTCATTTGTTTTGCGCTCACCTTTGGTCGTAAAACTTTTGCTGTTTACTATCTCGTATATTATTTGTGCAACACGTACGGAATAGCGAGCTGTCTAATATAGAGGTTATTCAGTGGATACCGTCATAATAGTTTTTCTGTTCCAGTGTTTTGCTACACTGAAGACTTCTGATTTGTCAACCGCCCTACCACTGAACTAAATGGCAGCAATATCCCTTGGTTGGAGGTTAGTTTGTCCGCGTAGAGTAAATACATTTCTTATTCTCAATTGAAAATATTTTGCTCAAAACGACCAAATGTATCACAATCTGAAGAGAAGCGCGGCGTCTTCCGTAGAAAAACGCACAATTGCCACAGATCGTGTGTTTTATTTTATCACTTCGGTGTTTGTCCTATTACAAAAACACGACGTTAAGATTTTGGTGTTTTACAAATTGTTGCTAATCATCGACTGTGTGTTGAAAAAACGCGCTGGTAAAATCGGTTTCTTCCCGCGTAAGTAACACCCTTATATGCATGCTGGTGACTTTCGCCTAATCCCTTGTCTAGTCAGCATGCCTCAACAATGGAAAATCAAATGGTTTAGATGCTCGATCGATGAGAATAACTACGTGTATCTCATGTAGTATACCTGGTTGAGGTGTTGAAGGGACTGGATATGGCGAACCGAACAATTTGAATGTAAAACAGGATATGATAACACCATCAGATAAAACATGTTCCAGTCTTCGGGTTCGCAAGTCAGATCGTTTTTAACAGTTTTTGTTTATGGTTTACGCCAAATCTGACTTGACTCTGTGCGTTTAGTCAATCAGCCTTCTTTTGGTGACTATATAGTTGAAGCAGGTGAAATTTACTCTGCTATTGAATTCATGAAGATTACACAACTGAGCTAATTTTCACAGTGTTAGTTTATCCATTCTACGGTTGTTTGACGTCAGTTCGACTGATTTAACAGAAAATGCGAAGCGAATATATGCACGGATGAATTTATGCAAAACAAGTATACATGATTAGCGCAAACATATGGTGAATGAAGTTGAACATGCGATCAAAATCGCAATCGGTCGGTAAAGCTCCCTCAGGTTTGGCTTGCTTCTTGCACACTTTGGGTATAAAGGAAGCACAACACGCACCAATCATTTTAAGAAGAAATGGTATTTCTCATTCAGTCGGAGGTTATGTTTGACGTGACAATTTTCTCCTCCATTCAGGGTGGCGTTTTATATCAAGACTTTTATCTTCTTTTGGAACTCTATCGTAGTGTGAAATTAATAATGATTTTTCATGATGGGATATTTTGAAATCTACTGGTCGGTTCTATCAACGCTTCCATCGTAGACATGTTCGGAAAGAGCCAATTCTTGTGTCGGTAAAACGATGTTAGTCGACCTCCGATGAGCGGCACTTTTCTGCAACAAATTGCCATCATCTTGAGTGATATTTCTGTTGTTGTTGACAGTGGTCAGTTTCGTGGGATTCATCCCAAGTGGCTGTCGACGTCCATGAAGCAGATCAATAAATGCTTTTCGGAAATTCATGGACAAGAAAGCATAGAAAATTGGATTGACGCAAGAATTCCCATAAGCCAAACAGTTACACACAATTTGGATTACACGGAACAAGGTTGTGTTTGGATCCCCTGAATAATACTGGAACAGGAATACCACATGAAGGGGTAGCCATGACAATCCAAATATAATGACAACCGTGATTACCAGTGTAGTTACACGCTTCTGTGATCTTCTCGATTCGGCCGACTGTTTCAATTGCACAATTTTGCGGCATCGAAGACGATAGATTAAGCAAATGTACAATGCACAAATGATTACAAGCGGGATAAAATACCCGAAAAGGAAAAACAACGTAAAGAACACTTTACCAAATTCTTTGTTATCCGTAACAAGATTACTATCCTCAATTTCAACAACCAGATATTTATAGGTACAATAGTTGGTCACACATGAACTGTTTGATCCCTCGGCAGAACCTTGTACAACTCGTGACATCATGAATAATGGTAGGTTGGCCAGTAGTAGAACTGTCCACACACACAAAACGGCCTTGATGGAATTGCTTTGTGTGCGGATGTGAACACATTGGATTGGATAAACAACAGCAAGAAACCGATCCAAACTCATTAGGAGTAAAGTATATACACTACAATAGACAGATACAAAGGAACAATAATAGAACATTTGACAAAGTATGTCTCCTAATGGCCAACCTCCGACAAAGTAAACAACCGTTGTCGATGGAATACAGAGAACAATAAATGCAAGGTCAGCGATTGCCAATGCGAAAATCAATATGTTTGTCGTGTTACGCATTTGTGCATTCGCTAACACAACAATAATCACAAGCAAGTTACCAACGAGACCTACAATAAAGATCACGCTGAACAAAACAGGGGTCACATATCTGGCGAAAATGGTCAGGTGATTGAGCTTCTCTGCACTGCTCAAGCTCTGAATACAATTAGTCACATTGATGAAATCTTCATATTCCTGGTCAATTTCTGTCCGGTTCCCATGGATTAATGAAGTTTGTGGTGAGTCACTTGAGTCTACACAATTGGACTTAGTAGACAGATAAAACAAAACAGTACAAATATATTTCCAAATAAACGATGACAACATTGTCATCGGAAATTGAAGAATTTGTTACAACTGAAGTGTCGTTGTTCTTTCTGAAATGGAAGAAATCTTGGTAAGCACATGCCAAATTTTCACATAGTCAAACGCAAAATCAAACTACTATCTGAAGACTTGATTTTTATGATCAAATTACGTTGTCTGCAATTGATACACAGAAGATATGGAAAAAATGTTTCATGCGACAGACATTAGATCCTGAATATCTTATGAAGAATATGGTATGTAGTCTATTTGTAGAATAAGGTCTAGCTATTATTTATCACTGGGAATTTATATATAACATTTCAAGAATACTGATGCATAGTGCTTGGTAACAGCATAATTGTATGGAACTAGAAGGTAGCCGGATATAGTCGACGCGCTGAACCTCCTCCTCGCGGTTCCGACTGGGCGGTCTCGGTGCACACCTTGACTGGCTAAAAATTCAGCAACTCCAGATGGGGCCAACCACTCTACCTGGTTTTAATGTACTGGTTACATTCGATCAAAAAATGAAATTGCCGCCAGTATCTCCGTGCAGGCAACTAGCAGTACACAGGATGGGCCAGCGGAGTACACTTGTTCAGAATGTGACCAGAATGGCAAATCGAATGTTGGCTTGTGGGCGCATACTCGTACGCATCGACGTAAGAATGGTCCAGAGCAAAATGTGCACACCCAGCCTGCCACAATATTTGACTGTGCCAACCGTGACCACAGCTTTCCCACCAAAATTGGTCTCAGTCAACACAGAAGGCATGCACATCCCGTCGAACGCATCTAGGAGAGGCTGATTTCAATGAAAACCGCCGGACTCAACTGATGTCAGCAAGAATCGCTTTCTCTTGTCAGGTGAGCCGATGCACTGGCTCCGTCGTGCCCTAATCGATGCGAACTTCATCATCGGCTGCTTCCACCTTTCCCAGGCCGTACTTTGGAGTGCATTCGGACTCGTCTGTATGCGCTGTATTGGCAGAGGAATACTGTTCCCGCTGCCAAACCAATCACCGTCTCACAGATTAACACAACATCGGATATGGGGTCGCAAGCTGCCGATCACTCTGAGTGGTTTACCTGCTTGATCCAAACAGTGACTACCCAACTGGGGTTTAATAGCGAGGCTTTTCTTCACAGTGATGAACTACTAGCTATTGCCCGCGTTCTTCAGGCAGGCACTTTTACAATGTTACAAGCTAAATCACTGTTGAACATGCACCCCTCACTAGTTTTTCCATATACCTGGCGATTTATCACTTGACGACGTGGTCGTGTTAACGTGGGAACCCACGTGACAACGAAACAGGTAAGGAGGACTTACTATGAAGCGATCGGAGTAATTACGCAGGGTTACGTCTACCAACAACAACACACAGATTTACACACTGAGGCTTTCTTGTTTGTTCTACTGGCACAAAATGGGATGCACCTATAATGGTATCCTTTAGTTTTGTAGCGAACGTAGGTTTGACCTTTATATGGCACGTTTCAATTGATTCTGAAAGGGGTAGACAGGAAGTGCGAAACTGGGTCAATATGGGAACAGCAGGACTGGTCTGCGTTATTCAACCTATTAACCTGCGAATCCGATGTCCGCCCAAAAACATACGTATTTTGCAAACCGTGTTCAAGTTAGATGCTAGTGCTCTACACAGGATCCATGGTTTCCAAATTTTTGATAAAAGGACCAGTGAACGCTCAAATGTGATTTGAACTGTTGACTTTATCCCCAGAAAACCGAATTCTCATGAGTTTGCTACTGTGCATCACAAATGATGCTGAAATCGTGGGATTAAAGTTGTACTACGTCATTTTCATTACACAGATGTTATAGTTTTGCATTCGGTATATTATGGTTTCCGTAGTAACTCCACTATGATGGTAAAACAACATCGTCTGTGAGGATGATATCATCGACCAACGCTGGTCTATTGTACATTTGTTGAAAGCTGATTGGAGTATGTTAGTTATATTTCTTGCTGACTGTCACAGTTCTTTGTTAACCGTACGTCGACTAGTCGCAAGCTATCCGTTAAAGCCAGGGGAATCCATTGACTATGGAGACAAATTCTCACGTTATCAATGGTGGTATGTTTCTCTACCCTAATTCTACACGAGCCAGTCTTGAGAAACAGATCTTGCATAATATGGACCATCAATACACTAGATTGTTTAAACTCCATGCAGGTTTTCGATAAGGGAGAACCCGATATTCAAGCAAATCATCCGTATCTACTAAATACGCTGTTTACCGTTTGAACAAACCAAACCTTGGTTTTTTCTCATTTCCCGCAAACAGCATTGGTGTGGTTCTGATAAGCACTGATGGAATTATCTTGGCAAATCCTAGTGAGGTTGAGACGTGTTTTCTCCATGGCTTGTACTGATTCATTAACTGACTCCCCTATGAACATGGAGATAACAGATGTAAGTGCCTTCTATACTGGCATGGGTACTTTTAGTTCGGTGAGGAAAGATTTATATTAATGGGTTCTTGAATGAACAGTTCATTTTGAGTGCTTACCTCACCATAGTTTAGATGAGACCCAACTGTGAAAAGTCAGGGCTTCGGCTGGATTCGAACCAGCGACAGAAACACCATGCCTCTACGCGGCAAGCGCTCTACCAGCTGAACTACGAAGCCACGCCAGGAACTCGGAAATTTCACATTTGGACCCGATTACCCACCCGTCCCACTGTTTCATATGGAATCCACTAAATGATCTAGGGGATCGACTGCCCCGGCAGGATTTCTCGAACACGCCACGCTGGAATCCACCAACGCGACTGTTGAGCATAGAAATTGTTGTCGGTTTCATTTGAGCACGCAACACAGGCGCTGTTGTTAATGGCAAAGGCTATTTGTCCATTTTGAAGGTTGACCTGGTTGACCAGTACATATGATAACGTTTATATCAGGATAACGGTTCACGAAGGCATTTCAGTTAAGGTCCTCTTCCTGATTCATTTGGTAATACCTGGCGCCAGAAATGTTTACAACTTAACACAGCCTTTTAGTGTTCGAAGGGCCGATGTGAAGACAATGAGCTTGTACTTATCATACTTAAACTTTAAGGCCACAATTCCGTATTATACTTCAAGCATGAGAACTAATTCTTAAGGAAACAACTGACAACGCCCTCTTGATCTTTGAGGTTATTTGTCTAATCTCCGCATTCTAAATCACATTAGTCGAAGATCCCAAAATTATCTTTCACAATCTCACTAAGCACTTTGGCTTGTAGTCTGACATAATAGAAACACTTTTTCCGTTTCAAACCTAGGTAATTCTCACCAGAACCTAGTAATCAATACATGGATGCAACATTTAAATCCCTTGGTTGACATACATTCGTTTGCTACGGAGTCATCCCAGTGCGTAAATGGCCCAAACCTTGACAACATTACGATCCCATTAGGCGATCGTAAAGTTTGTAGTGGTCATGTATGTCACTTCCTTCGTTAGTTCTATTATGACCTTACTTGAACAGATTGCAAAATAAAGTGTGTTCGAACAGTTTTGCAGTTCGATGTATGTGTATTAGAGAGAGTGATGTCAGTTTTGTGTAAGGCAATATTATTAGATTTTCTTACACTTGAAGGGTCATTAAATCACTAGCAATTATTGTTTGTATAACCTGCTACAATCTGTTTCTTGCCTCTGTTATGCTCGATATAACAAACTTAGAAAATCCACTAAACTAACTGTTAGCCAATGGAGAAATAACAGAAACAAACACAACAATCTTGTGTTGAATGGTTTTCATTTGCTACAGTCATCAAAATGTTCAGTATATCACGCAGTTTTCAAAATACAGTTGTCCAGAGTGATCAAGAGTTCCGCAACATGACAGGCGTACAGGATTACTTGTGGTATCTTTCGGGGTATCACTGTATTTACACGAATCCCAACGTTATCCTCAAATAACATTTTTAATGTGTGTTCAACCTGGTGAGTCCTTGTACTCTTTCTGTTTGGTCGAATCACATTGTCATTTTTTTTTGAAACACTAACCTCCTGATTCCTAGTTAACTTATTCCATCATCTGCCGGACTGCTTGTGTTCTTTACCCTGCACCTTGCTTCTATGTCAAAGGGTGCAACTTGAAATGGACATTCTGCAAGCTATAGTGGATTTTCTATATGCATTCAAGTTGTTATCAATTTGGTCGGAAGTGCGGGGGTAGAAATGTAAGGATGAACAAAACTACTTATCTATTCACCTTATTGGTCGGTTTTCGAAGAATGTATCTGGAATCAAACGTTTATGAGGCGTAAAATCCGAAGTAAAATTCAGCGGGCCTTACGATTGGGACTGAACGAGGTCATTTTAATTCTGCTCTTTTGCGATCGTAATTAATGGGGATTCCTAATCTGAAATGAATCTAAACCAACTCATCCAACGTTAATGTTCACGCTGGTGTTAATGGTAGTTGTGTTATCAGACAGTGTCTTAAACCGAGGATCCTCAATTTATGTTCAGTCGCATAAAGGAGGTCAAAAATGACCTACTAGATCACACTTCAGTATCAGAACGGTCATGCTCAAAACATCAGGCGGGAATCTTCAGTTTCACTCACTGTCTGCATACAAGGCTTGACGTGTCAGGTGGTGAGTCGGCATTCGCAAGAGGTCCCGAGTCCATCGGGACTTGCCAGATGAGATAACTGTACTGAGTGTTCCACAACATTTGACTCTCTGGAAGGCAGGCTGGCTAAATTAGCCATTTCTGAAGCGATGTTTCTAACACCAGCTGTGAAGTATCGTCACTGCGAACATGCTCCACGCTAGTGACTCGCACACCGATACTACTTATAGACTGTCGTTATATACAGAGCCATCCTCATAAAGACTGGGATCACACAGGTGCCACGTATTTCATACGCTCACAAACATTCTCCGTACTTCAGCTATAGTGATTTTAATCTCGTTAGGCATTTCAGCAACTCTGAGATAGATCTCGAGTTTCACGAACGTTTCAGCCATCATATTATAGGATACATCACTATATTCGTGTTTTAGCCCTGTTAGAACATGTCAGTAGTACATATTCTTGCCACCCCCAGGAGTTGATCTAAAGCTTTGTTGAAACCACTATGTTACAAGCACTGTGAATTAGTCGACGGGCAGTGAATGCATACTGTCTTGTTAGGATAATGCAGTCATGTTTCAGCAGAATTCCTTAACAAGATTCACCCCTTCTAGAAAGAACTACCCACATTTTTATCTACATAATTACTCGTAAGTAATACCCCGGGGAAAGCAAGAATTTTGTAGTTCTGGCAAAAATGTCCCTTTCATGTTTATCATCCTAACCCCATGGAAGTGACTCCTCCTACAAACAGCAAGTCTGGTGAACTTCTGATACTTCATAATATAAGCCTGAGAGTTAGAAATTAAACAAAGATTAACAGGTGAAGAGGTAAGAGATAACGTTGGTTTAATGAAGCGTGATATGAAAGCAAATCTGACTGTCGACGACTGTGACGTGGAAGTCGAACGAGGGGAAGAGACGAATACGTGGTTGTTAATAAGTTTTTGGTTTTCCACTTTCGTGCGTTCAGTAAGCTCCGCTGTTCTTTAGATTGAAGAAGAGCAATGATCTAAGGACCCCATCAGGAGACTTTGGTTTTCGAAAACGATCTCGCGAACCTATCAGCCCAAAAATAACATTCGCAAACTATTGTAAACTGATGATCAGCCGTTTGGTCTGTTTTTGTTCAACTAAGGTCTGTTATCTCGTATGTGCAATGCACCCGGTTTGAAGTTGCAACGAATACAGCCCAATATTTCCAAGTTGGGTCTGAGTTGGCTGAACACATCAAACAGAAAGTCCAACTCAGATAAAACGAGAATGAGTTGTGTACAAACCACGTACTGACCATATAGCAAAATTAAATTTGTCACAAAGAATAGTAAAGTTACTCACTATATGGGTTGGAACATTATCCACTAAGAAGCTTGATGACGTTAGTCTACATGTGACAAAGTATGCGCTAAGACTACAACGTCGAACGGTTCAGCTTGTGTGCGCTTCAGATGGTTTTGAAATGGAGTGTTACGGTGATGCTATACGGATTATACGTAATTCTTCAAGATTACCGAATCTGATAGCCACGAGTACGGCAGATGTTTTTTTTGGTGGCATGTGTTCATTGATTGCTGCGCCTACTATTTTAGACATATGTTAAAACATTTGCTTTGTATTCATCCTTCTCTGAGTTACACTAGTTTACAACATTATCGATCATAAGCTTAATCACTGAAGTGTAATAATCACGGCTACAAATATCAGTAGCTAGACAACAGTGTTAAAACTATGTTGCATTTTTTGTTGCGCGTACAAGTTTTCTTAATATGTATAATGAGTAGATTGTTCTCATTTCTGTGGAGTTTTCAAACCAATAGGGAAGATATAGTTATTTATAAACCTTACAAGTAAAAAGCGTTTTCTGAGAGATACGGGGTAAGTCGTTATTTAGGATAAAATGCTAACCGCGAGCATTTTGTTTACTCTCATTAAGAAAACAGTTTTATTACTTTACCGTATAGCTGCGAACCTATGGATAAACGGTCGTCACGTGAGTACACTAAGAGATGGAGTAAACAGTTCCAGTTTTGGGGTAACAAAACTGATTACATTAGTAACTCCCACCAACAGGAATCTGATGTATGAGGCTTAATTAACACTGCTTCAGTGAGTCGTAACATCTTCACTGTGTAAACACAACACCAAGGGAATAAGGAATTTCTGCTTCGATGTCCACGTTTCCTAAAACTGGGCAAAAAGTAGGTGTGCTTTGCTATAGCGCTGACAAAAATGTGTTTTATTTTCGTCCAAAATGTGAGATGATATACACCTATGTTGTAAAACTAACCTGCGGCATCTGCAGAAATGGTGGTCACTGCACATTTTCGAAGATTAACCCTGGCTACACAAGTACACAGCAGACAAACATTCAGGTGTCAGTGCCACATCATAAAAGTTGCATTCAAACACGTGATTTAGTGGATTCTTCATGAAACAGTGATTTTTTTCGTGAATGGGTGCACATGTGGCATTTCTGATCCTTCAGAGTAAATTCGTGTCTCACCTGATAGACCACTTGTCAGTTGTAAGCACGCTGTGTCTGTGTCACTGCGACTACATATTTGGCCACGTCTTCATGAGAACAGTACACAGACCATAGAGCTGTTTATGTTATAATAAGCGAGACCAAATAACTGTACGAAAACTCTCGGCCACATTTGTTTGTGAGTGATGCTACCTACAAAGTCTGCGGAAATGCGACATTCATTATTCATTGTGAGTTTTGTACAAATTACGTATATGCATATACTTATATATTTGTTAGCAGCCCCTATATGAAGTTGGAAAATATCTTCAATATTTCGGTCTATATTTAAGTGACATTAATGAACGCACAATTTGAAATAATCGGTAGCACTGTATATAAAAGTCAGCAAGTTCCACAGGATTTGGGCTGCTGACAACACCACATGGCTGGACATCACTGATCTCAACCAGCCTGAAATAAATTCCAGCAACTGTTAGCAATGTTGATATGTAGACATCGAAATGTGTTATGAGCAGTAATAGTTTATGTTTGACATCAGCAAATAAAAACAGAACAAAATCCTTGGACTAACTATTTTGGTGATGTATAGGTTGTTTAGATGTTTCGGTTGCCAAACACGGAAACGATGGTTTATATTTTCGCGGTCTGTTTCTACGTACGATAAACACAAAAATTTGTAACGTTGTCAACAATTCCGGTGGAAATAAATTTTGTTTCCAGTTTGAAAAGACGTATCATTTTACGCCTATCATGAATACGCTCTTTTATCTAATAGATGAAAAAACTGAAATTTAATTTTTTTGCAACCTATACAACTGACGCTGATTTGCTACTAAATGTGGTTAATCAAACAGCCGTGCAGGATTCTTATAGAAAATATCGTCGAACAGGTTGGTCACTGTAAGTTAGGTATTTCAGTACATCGTGCAGATTTTTGAAATGATAGCCTTAATTGTTTATGCCGAAACCTTACAGAGAATACACTAAATTCACCTCTGCAACACAATTTCCCCTGTACTGATGTTCCCGGTTCCTGTGTCACTTTTTTCTTCAGAAGTTGATTTGTTATAGTGTGACTATGTATTTAGTTTTACTTAAACCCCTTCACGTAGTTTCATGAAGGTAATATGCGTTGCGCTCCTACCTATTGCACACTGATAATGGAACAAAGCGTTTTATCAACATGGTCTGAATGCACACCATAAATCTCAGGCTTCGGTTGCATCTTCAGGAATTTTTAGGGACTGATAATGTAACGTTTTCGGACCAACAGTACATAGTTTTAAAGTTAGTTGTCCATTTACCACGTGTTGGCCACCTGTTTATGAGCGTCTGTCATCTGCGGCTGATGAAATCAGCCAAGTTTAGAATACCTGTCACATTCTCAAGTTTGCTGGCGGGTTAAAATCCACTGAGCACAGCAAAAACATTCTATTGTGATTGGTAACCAGATATTCACACTGATTAGACCACTCATTTCCAACAGGTTATCTGTTATCATTTATGAATGCGTGTTTTTATTCATTCTTCCTGTGTGAGTGTCAGTGAACCGAAAATTCGGCTGGTGATAACGAGAAGGCCTTAATTAAAGCATCTGACAGATACAGTACTGTTTTTATCAAATACGTTCCGTTTTTCTATTTGCAGACCAAGTTGCATTGATGTTCTCACGGCTGTGCAGCATTTACCCATTGGTGTGATCCCCTGATGTGTTCACCTGTCATACAGCGCTTGCGAGGCGAACTTGTTTTGTTGAGGAAGCTATACATGATTCAGCGTCTAAGTATTTTAACTGTAGGTCATGCATTTTCACCCACAGATGTGGCCAGACGGTTTTGCTATAAACTTAGTTTGCCGGTCATTTATAGTTTAGTATGGAAAGTAGACAGACCTTGGTGTTTTTTATCTGGTAACATTGCTGCATGAGTTTATAGTACTGGCAACTTGTCATTTGATTCCATAAAATATGTAGCTGGAAGTTTCAAAGTCAGCGACAGTAATATTCCATACATAAAAATATGTAAACTGACATTGTCAAAGTCCCAACTTTCATTTGCCGCCCATGATATATCTCTGAGGGTTTCTGCTTGACAGAACATCAATCGTTTATTGAGTGGTTTCAATTATTGTTGCCTTGGAGTTAAAAGTTATCATCCTTCCATCCGTCTTGCTAACGCACAAATGAAATGAGTAATCGATATCCATGCATTCGAGTTTACCCGTTGTTGATAACAGTTTTAAATCCTGCCGATCCTATACCTCCGAACTATTGTTTGATTTGTACCATTCTGTCTTGCGTGAACCTCAAAATCAACCACCCTGCTTCCCGTGGCCAAGCTGTTACTTTTCTGAATATGCTACTCTTGTATACAATCCTTTCGTTCTTCCATGTGAACCACAGTATCTACCAAATCCTGCTTTTACACCTGCGAATCCAATGGCTCCGTAATCTTTATCTACTTAAATTGGGAATAGGGGTATGCCGGGTACTTGCCTATTTAGTGACAGGAATCAACTTCTAAACTTGCCGTGAATTGTGAGCGAATGTTATTCGATTTTATGTACATAGGTGTTCGTTCTGGGAAAACCAGTCCATATATTACTTCCGTCCTTAGGCTAAGCATTCAATGAACTATTTCACTGAATTGAGGTCTGTAAACCTCGATAATCACTTTGCCTGAAATACACTTGCTCACTGCACGTTTCCTATGACGACGTGTACAAAAATTGGTTTACCAAAGAAGAAAATACTCGAAATGTTTTCATCCTCAATAGGTGGTTTTTGTGATACCTGTGTTTACCAGAAGTCAATCCAACAGCTTATGAATAATTGTCAAAATGATTGATCAGTTTTAGCCTACGGGAGAAAGAGACACAACGACCTCGGAAACCATGGCCGCTCGAGCAGGCGGAGGATTATTTTGATTACTATACTACGATGACCTTTTCTAACAATTATCTACTGTTCATGCGTTCGATTTCTGGACGCCAGTGATGCTGATGAGACGCGATGAAATTTGTGCAGTCACTCATTATTTCCTTCAAAGTAACTGAAGTGGATTGTATAAAACAAACCTTCCAGGTCAGTAACAGATCCGGTTTAGTTTTCCACTCATCCATTGAGGACGAAACGACTGCAACTCTAAATATCAGCCAAGGAATGAACCACGTTTTTAGAAGCTTTTTAGAGTTCCTGTCTTTCCAAGTTTCAAAGTCTTCCGCTGTGCACAACTAACATAATATACCAACCAATAGTAATGACCACTTGAAGGTGACAGAAGTATTACCTCGATGGTGTTTTTCCTTGAAATTGAGAGTATGAGTCATTTACCCGTTGATCTCTGGCCGTTGCAAGTAGGAGACAATGAGTGAGACAGTGGGAGAAACGTTAAACTATTTCTGGTAATACGACCGACATTGGAGTCTTAATGAGATAATCCATTTTGTATCAGAATCTTTGTAAATTCCACCAAGAGAGGGTGTCATATTGGTTGACTTGAGGATATTGTGGATTGTATCAACTACATATTGATAAAAGATAGAAATCACATTTGCCAGTAGCACTAAAGGAAAAAGGAGGAAAACCTACTCTGTTCCACATCATCAGCTAACTGCCGCAATTCAGGCATGCGATTTTTTGCATACTGTTGAGCTATCCAGATTGGTGTTGTCCGAAACCTAGAAAAACTCTTGAAATTAAGAAAAACATAGTTGCAACCTCTTATTTGGCAGGTGACCAAATCCGTAACGGAGAGAATAAGAAGAGAATGGGTTTTAGGGTATGCTGTTAGGTCATTGTTTTAAAAAACTCAAAACTACGAACAAACGAGTGGTTTGAACTTGCATACAAGTATCTATCGCCTCAGTCAATAAATGTAAATGCTCAGATATTCAGTCGAAATCTCTGATGCACCTGTATATCTACACAAGCATAATGTCATGTCAGAAGAGCATTGCTCACTGGAAAGGCACTCATCCGTTGCACGTCAGTTTCACATGTTTCAGGGTACACAAGCTGCAGCTGAATATCCCTTGAATTAGGTTCATCTGCAAAATGTGGATCAGACTTAAACCTATGCGAACAATATGCGAAGAGTTAATATTAACGGACTTATTCAAATTAGGGACTTACTTCGTCCCCATTACTCCAAATTTGATTGAAGGTGTTTCGCTTGCCCATTCATCATTGAGAGATTGGAATTTCTTTTAGGCCCAAACAATACTTTCTGTATGCACTAGTAAGCTTTTTTCTTAACTATGGGATATGTCTACTTAGAGGATGTATTCTGGGACGAATATCGTTGCATAAGTAATAGAGTTTTCATATAGACTGAACATCACTCACAATTGATCGCAGCTGTCGCATTCCCATAGACATCCCAGTTGGCCTCTTTCGAAAAGCAGAATCACCAGACTCGAGTTTCGCCCTCGTTAGAACTCGTCAGTAGTGCATATCCTCGCCAGTGCCGAGATTAGAACCCCGACCACACTGTTCATAAGGCAACCATGTTTACCACTGCGCCACTGACCTCACATCAAGCACGACCAAATTATCATCGCATGTGAACATTCAACCACTTTTGCTTGTGAGTAATGAGCCAGTGAGTAATGATACAGTTTTGTTCTGTTTAACTGTAGTTTAATATTACACATGCAATATATATCTGCCCTCGTTTGTCATGCCAGTGTACTGGCTGTATCAATTTTACAAACTGATAATCAAGGAGACACAAATTTGGCTAATTCCATGTAGCAGTTTCGTCGGGCTCAGATTGAATTCTACCACTTGGATGAAGGGTGTAGACAAAATCCAATTATTGTGTTCAGTCTCACTAGCATCGTCCATTTCTTCCAAAGATTAATCAGTTTGAAGTTACCTGATCAAAGAAGTTAGGTTTTGATATAGCCCACATTTTTGTGATAAATATGTAATGTTCATACTTTCATCGTGTTCTCACTTAAGTTGATCAGTGGCTTGATTTTGGCATTTAAGCTACAAGGAATTAACTATGGCCTTCAGTCTCTCCACTGGTTTCAAGTAAACGAAGGTTGATCAATCTGTTAATTCCAGTTGAATTGATTGCAATCAGGATCTCAGATCGAACGTATAGTTTTAAATTTCACTTAATTTGCTGAGAAGTGCACCTTTATTATTTATTCAGACTATTGTCTGTAAATGTTTATTTTAATCAAATCAATTCCGACGGTCTTTTAATCTGTGATCACTGTTTCCATCGCTGCTTTCAGTTTTTCGGAGGCCCTAGTTTCTTGACAATAGCTCATCAGTTTTAGCATCCTAGTTGACATTATGTCTATATGGAACGAACACGTATGCCACGTTCGGTTTGCATTATGGACTCTATGATTAAAACATTTGTACTGAGCAGCGTTCACTAAGATGTATTTATCGAATACGGACGTAAGTTTGATATCTCGTCATTCAAACCATCTGCATGGTCATGCTGTGTAGATGGTAATGTTTGATTAGATGGTAGGTTAGTCCAGATGATCATCTTATGATCATCAAAAGACGAGCAGAACACAGCGTTCGTAGCATAATCTTTATTGCTAGTGAAGCACTGAAGATTAGTTGGGTAAAACCGACCACCGCCAATTAAATATACATTACTACATGCCACGTACTCGCACAGAGCACCAATGTACGTAACTGAGCACCGTTCACGGTTGTTTGTATCTCGAATGAAAACATCAGAACGGACAACGAAACACACCGTTTGTGAAGGTGAACCTGACTGACGGTGTTTTGGATCATACGTTGAACAGCTGTTGTTGTTTAACCTTATCTGTAACAGAAAATCATCAGTCCGTATCACTTAGCCTGTTTGATGTAGCATGGTGAATACGGACACATGTTCTTGAAGCCAAAGTTGCTCTTACGCAGCTCAAACAGACGTTGTATACGGTAGCCCCATAGGAAAATACGTTGCGGACACTCTTCACTATGTCATCAGCTAACACCAAGTCATAGACAAATAGGTTGTTGATGGTCTACATTTCGCTTCGAACCGAGAAGAAACGAGAAATTTTGAACAATCCACATTAATAAAAATGTATGGGCACCCCATGCATTCTCGATGCATACCCCAAATGGAATACTAGGATTAACTGTTTCTAAATGGCAGAATCGCATTTACAGTCCAAATGTACAACCCACAGAACAATGTTGTAAAAGCAGGCAACATTCGAATTAATTAGTGATAATGCCTGAATATTAATTCAGCCATGTTTTTCACAGGATGAAAGTCACGGTAGTGATGAGACATGCTTATATGAAGCCAGATGACTGAAAGTTACCGGCTGTCTAGATGATGTGGAATGATTCTATAGCGTTCATTTGATGGGATGTACTCGGAAGACATTACTTACTCAATATGACTGGCCGTCGTTTCCGTTTTCACTGCATAATGACATAATGGCATTTTGACTTTTCATGCAATCAGCCCATTTAGATGTCACAATCTCAATGACATATCAAGCAGGCATCGAGCGACATTTTATGCGCAGCCAAAAGTTTTGCTCTCCTAGCTATCATCTGGATAGTTCTCAAAATCCGTACTGTCGAGCGAAACCATGGTCACTTGGTTCAGTGGAGAGAGTAACTTAGTCCCAGTTGAGAAGTCTTGATCAAAAGTTTAGCGATCGGTTTGAACAGGAAGATTCTGTTCATTATCTCCTCAAAATGATTGAGCAAACTGGACACTATTCACACAATGTTGTTGACAAACGTTCGGATCTGACTATTCTTTCACGCTTATCGTGAATTTGTTCACTTTGTGATCGACAAACCAGTCTCAAAACAAAAGGATATGAATGAGTTTTTCAGTCCCGACGAGTACATGCACGACCGATGGGCTGTACTACGAAAAAACTCGAGTCCAATGTGTTCTTTCGAAGTTAGTTAGCTGAAGAGGCTAGCTGAAAAACAAGGATGAAATGAAGTATGAGTAGTGTTCAGCGCGAATTCTTCGCAATCCTTATAAGCACTTCGTAACGTTCAACTTTGTAGCCCGTTATTCGTTTTGCTGATGTCGTCTTGTTTGTAAAAGAGCTGCGGGAAAATCTTTTCCAATAACAATTTGACCAGTATCTCACTTGTGACACTAGACTTTGGTGGTATTTTGGTCAACCTAGCAAGTCATCCATTTTCCTGGAACTTGTTCAAAATAAACAAGTCTACTGGCTGTGGATTTTTTGGAAAACAGAATTGGTGAGCATGGTAGAATGATTTTTGCACTCCGTTTACTTCACTTTAAAACACAACGGAAAAGGCAGATGCAAATGCATTAATGAGTCACACTGGTCTGTGCAGCGATGAGCTGGTTAAGTCACGAAATGACCAAATACGTTCTGGAATCGGATGAACGCGTGACCTGTTGAAGTGCCACGTCCGTTACTCATCCAGCATTTCTGAGGGTGCAAAACCATCCGAGTGCACCTAATCGAGTGGACACTGTCGAGACATTCAGGATTGTTTAAAACGCTTACAACAAACTGATAAGTGATTTCAACGCTGTGAAACTCATCTTGATTGTAGCGCTCAGTAGACAAAAATGATTACTAACGACGGAATTGGAGGAATGAAAGAATATACTACTCTTCATTTTGTCCGACTGCTAGTGGTTGCTATTTGAAATACAAGAGTTTTGTTCAGTCTGCTTTAGACAGTATAACATTTTTAAGTTTTATTCATTAGCGGTTATGATCAAACTGCTATTCAGAGTAATTCTATCTAACCTAAAACCGCGATCACTACGATTGTAGTTAATGGACTTCCCTGCTAAGCGGAACAAAGGCAACTGTACACTCTGCTTAGACAAAGCTGTATGCCATTGCTGAGTTCAGAAATCTCTGTCAGCTAGAAAGAACTCGTTAGCCATATAATCTGTCTCAATGGGTAAAATTGCTATTTGTTTTTAAAAAAATTCCCACTTATCATATTCTACATCACCTGCTACTCATTATTCAATGACAACTACTAGCTACAATGAATCCTAATGTAGTTCTCTCTCAAATCAATTGGCCTTGTAAATACCTGCCTCTACTCACTTCAGTGTTCTCACCAAATTTCTAGGAAAAAGACGGATCTCTTGAATTAACTGAGGACAACTTAGTCAACAGTTAATTTTGTAAAGTTCATTGTTACACTTGACCTATATTTCCTAACATTCAATTACTATCGAACAGTATGTATAATAATTCGGTCCCCTGGCATACTAACCCCATATCCTAGAAAGCAGAACATTTCGTGTTGCCATTGTTTTTCTAATGCCTATTCTTGCCGTTGCTGTTGTTGCTTTCGTTTGTTTCTGAGCGAAATACGTTTCTATGTAAACACCCGTCCTTATCTAACATATCCGGGGCGGAAACTATGAACTGGTAAACTTGGCTCAGAATAACTATACACACTCCATGAATTTAAGATAATCGATGTACTATATGTACACTGAATTTGACACTGAAATACGGGAGCTTACAATGGCCAGAACAAAAATCAGCCTTGTGCTCAGGTAAAGGTGATGGAAAGGTTTTCAGTTTATATGGTAACATTTTCGGATTGATAGGATCGGATGAAACTCGCATATTTGTTCTGTTTGAATGGGCATCATTAAAAATGTAAATTATCATTTTACAAAAACAAAACAGATTAAGCTATTACCATGGCTGTAAGTATGTCATTATAAACGATCGGTTTGTGAGAGTTGCCGGCGAACAACCTATTGTCTCAGTAGGTTCGCTTAAACTATGTTTACCGATTTCGTTAACTACATTTTGATTGCTAGGTCAACTCTGTGTAGAGAACTGTACAGCAGGCGCACAGTCGGATGACCTAATATACACTTCTTCTTGAATGCTCATGCTGACGGTTGTGATTGCATGATCAGCTCAGCGAAACCAATCCCAGGAGGTTAGGAGAATGGCGGAGGGATGAGCAATATTTTACAGTATCAGGAGTAAATGCTTATGCGTACATTTTGAGTCTGTCGAGCAGCTGACTCAGATGTCGTTTTCATACGAACTGAATGAAATTATCCTTATCCTTTGGAAAGCTGAACACGGGAACAAGTGGAGACCTTCACATGATTTCTTATATTTATTCATACTTTAGTATGATCACACATTTTTCAAGCAATTCATCAACCTACTTGATTTCAACAGCCGACCTATTGGGCTTGCTTTACTACAAATGTTTTGATAAACACGTTCAGTAACTTAGAAATAGACGATTAGTTGTGAGTATAACCACAACCTATACTGTTATCGGTAGATACAGAACCGGGTGTAAGTTACTTTTGAGGGTAAGAAGGTGCATACTAAATAGTGTACACCACAGGTTCACGTAAGCGCAGGTTATCACAATTATGCACAAAGCATTGTCCACACTCCAGTATAGTCCGACAAACTTCATACAGACGGACACTAAGGTTCTCTAGAACTATCGCTACTCGAAAGCTAAGAATCTTGAACGCTCAAATATAGCTCCGTATGGGCTTCTCTTACGAATAATAGAGGCAGTATGTGTAGACTCTGATAGGTTGCACTTATTTGTTGCTCTGTATGAAAGGCTTACAATGTTTTTAACATGTGGGTTGTTAAATACATGTTGAAGCTTGTTTAGAAATGAACCACTTGATATCAGCCTACGTTGTTGATCCCACACTTCACAGGGGGTGTTCCGTAAACATACATGTCCGCCCATGTGCCTACATCAAAAGAAGACCACAAACAAGACACACAGAGAGTGTAAGTCAAGTCAGCCTCAGAAATCTGTGGATACAATTCGCTGGTGTATTCGGGAAAGCATGTGACCACTTTTGGTTTGTTATGGTTGGTCAAAAACTCAGGGATGGTAAATCGTCATAGCTTTTGGGATGAAGAAGCTTAACAAGATGTGTAATGGTGAACAATTTTGCACAAGCCAGGATGTGACATTCAGATAAGACAATCTAAGCCGCCAAGGATAAGCAGGCTAATCTGGAGGTAACAGTGAGAATTTCTGAACTTCCGAATAGCTTCTTTTCACGGTTGACTGCAGTTGAAAGAATGTTTTGGTGATCAGCGAGTGTCGGTTGTTCTTACAGCAAGCAGCGAAACTGAACTAGCTATAGTTAAATAGAGAGACACATTTTTAAGCGTGCTACTTAGTTCTTACGTTTTAGATCGACGGAAACGTCCTTTCGACTGTGCTTAACGTCAGAAATGTGGTAGTTGCTGCTGCTTAGACAATGCGTGTTGTATTGGTCAACCTGTACTAGAGACGTCTAGTACACTGGAAAAGTTGTAACACAATTTTCAAGTAATCCGGTTGAAGATCGTCGCTTATTTCAGCTACTTGTCACATCAACGGACACCCTTTGAAACCGATTTCAGTTGTCTCATATGTGCACAGTTGGTAAGTGCGTTCGCATCTGTGGAAAAGCTTGTACAGCGGGCAAAAAGTGATTCAGGAACAAATTATCTACAACCGGGTCATGCCAGTCAATTCATCGCGTAGACAACACTTCTGGTGGGGCACTTTGGTGTGGGTGAACGTGAAGCCTAAACAATGTTTGGTATCGACCATAGGAACAAGGGTTTCTCTTAATGATATGTTTCTGACAGTCAACATCATACTGACTGGCATGACACTCTTCACTTACATTAAGTAGGATTACGGTGCGGATACTGGCAGTTCAACTGTCTGTGTTATCGCATAAGTTTGCATCCGAGAAGACGAGTGAGTTTGTCTAACAGTTGATACCAACGACGTCATGTTCTCTTTTGTGAAAGCTTATTTTTCTTTCATTCACGGCGACAACAAAATGCGTCTAGTGGTAAAGCATTTTTGCAAAACCATTCCGACCAACTGTTACAATGCGGTTTTTATGTGTTTAACGTTTTGTGTAGCACGAACCCTATATTGAATAGTAACAGTTTTACTTGCAAAAGCGTGCTTAATCAAATGGGGTAAATTTTATTGAGAAAATACACTTCATCTTCGCACGATACATCCAACTAATGAGAGTACCCGGAATGGTTATACGTTCGTGTCACTTCTGACACACTGAGAGTAAGCTGTGCTTTTCTGCCAAGATGTTGGTTGCTCAAGGTTCTATGTAAGATGGGCGCGTTCTTTTCATTAGGGTTCGGAAGTAAATTCGCTCACGTAATTATAGACTGGCTGAAGTAACAACACGTATTATTCAATAAATCTGTATTATATAGATTGTCCGCCACTCAATTGATCGCAGCTGTGGTATTCCCACAGACTTTCCAGTTGGTCCCTTTCGAGAAGGAGCACTAGACTCGAGTTTCGTTCTCATCAGAGCTCGTCACTACTTCTCATCAGTAATCAAATGCCGTTCAGCAAGTCAAGGATTTTTGTGATTTCAACTTAGAGAGAAGTCCTGGTGGAGGGGTCAACGATTGGAGTTAATAATCAGTAACTGTTCCTCCTCTCGAGGCGATCGGGCAACCTGATCATTATCCAAAAGCGAAAGTGATTGAGTGTTCACATATGATAATTCGGTCGTGCCGATTATGAGGTCAATGGCACAATGGTAAACAAGGTTGCCTCATGAACAGCATGGCCGTGGTTCTAGTCCCGGCAGTGGCGAGGATATACACCACTGACGAGCTGCTCTGATGAGAAAGAAACTCTAGTCTATTGCTTCCTTTCGAAATGTGCAAACTGAAAAGTCTATGGGAATGGGACAGCTGCGATAAATTGTGCGTGATCTTCAATCTGTATGAAAATCAAAATCTCCCACTACTCATTAGTAAATTTTTATAAAATTGCCAATTTCTTCTGATCCAAAGTAACCAAAAGACCGATTTATCTCATGCGTTTTCCTGAGTTATGCTTCGAAATCTGTTACATGGAATAAACAGCAGTACAAGAAACGTGTGTTTTGTTGATTTTCAGTCGAACGATCTTTGTGGGCCAACGTTCATAACCGTTGAATGAAAGGCAAATTTGCCGCGACTGGTCATTTCCACGAATTTGGCATTGCCAACAAACATAACAAGTTACTTCATTCACCAAGAATGACCAGATGTTCAACCTATCTTCCTTAAGAGTTTGGCTTTCTACAAATGAAAACCGTGTTTTCTTCAATTTAATTCATAGTCAAATAACTCACCCTATATCTTCCTGTTCATTGAATTTGTCCTACAGCGTAAGCCCTTATGCTCCAGACAATGTGCTCTTTGTTTGTTTTTGAAAACCTGACAAATGTATGGTTATTGTGAACCCAGTTTGAGGGTGGTAAAATATAGCTTAGTAAAATACACTATTGACAAACGCACTTCACATGTGGTGTCCATTAAAGGTAATCGGTCAGTGACCACAGTTTTCTATTCTGTTTCGAAAGTTGTGGTTGATGACTAAAACTTTTCAAAACTGTCATTGCTACTGAAAGCTGTCAGACTACTTTGAATCACAAAAGGGCGTATGTTAATTTCGTTTCTTGCTGTGTAATCAGTATCTAGCTGGCACAAAGCAGTCGATATAGAAACTACATGAGAATACTCAGTGGTTTGCCTGACTAGCATCAATAAACTCTTCACCAGCCAAGTCTTTCTGAGTGTATTTTTCATCCTAATTAAAGCATGCAATAATTTGCGCTTAAGTGCATGCATCCGCAACAAAATGTGAAAGCCGAACATACGAAAGACAGTCTGTGAGTGTGCAACAATATAACAACTCGCTGCTGTTCTCGTGAACTCGAGAAGTTCTACCTTAGCGTGTGTCGTGATGCATGCTCGCAAAATCTATTACGCAATTCACAAATGTAGGATCGGAATAATATATGTTCAGTAGCCAGATTTCCTAATACTTACAGATAATCTTCTCTTACAAGATAGTATACACAATTCCCTTCCAGAAGACAACGTCTTAGTACAATTTTGAAACACACTAGCGACATATTCATTCCAGTATGATTGCTAACGTTTAGGTTCTTTGACGTCTTCCAGTGAAATTAAGTGGAGTAGAGTGAATTAATTTTAGACAAATTCAGACACCGGAATGTAGCTGAATAAGTCGTGATTTTAGGTTTTCGTAATCCCGCAACTAATTCAAATAAGCCGATTCAGCATTCCGCCTAAATAACTTTCGTCCTGTTTTAGCAAAATTGAAATACTTTTATTTTACTGATTAAGAATATTCTATGTCTACTTCCTCTAAACGTTGTATACAGAAAGAGGCTTTATTACTTAAAGGTAATATGAAAATATAGAGGAACATATTCACGATTACGATATTCTTAATACGTCTGGTTTTCTGCATTTTTTGTCCGTTCACGCATGGAAATCACAAATAATGTTTTCTTATCAAACAGACCACCGACAGGATAGAACAGAAGTGATCATTCTTGGTGAGGGTGTATACTGAAGAATAGGACAACTCAGTCTATGTGTCAACAGTTGATAAAACACTGATGCGCAGAAAATTATATCACTTTGATATGAATTCTAATGATGTTCCTGAGAGCAGCATGTAATTGATACAGCATTTTTCATGTTGTTACTGAAAATTTGTTATTGGTAGCACATTTCTTCCAAAAATAATGGCCGACTGACTTGTCAAAGCAAATTTACCCACCTAATGCTTTTCTTCCAACATTTATCAAGCAGGATCTACGAATCGTAATTGTTAGGCAAAAAGAGATCACATCGGCAGCTACCCGTCGACTTCAGATCGGACTCAGACGGACTTCGCAATCTCCCAGCAATCTCAAATTTGGAAAGCAAAT
This sequence comes from Paragonimus heterotremus, assembly GCA_013368495.1. Lineage (NCBI taxonomy): Eukaryota > Metazoa > Platyhelminthes > Trematoda > Plagiorchiida > Troglotrematidae > Paragonimus > Paragonimus heterotremus. Next base: position 126,113 of record LUCH01000374.1, read on the forward strand.
GAGTAAAAAACATGACATTTCTTTATGCAGAGCTCATGAGTCAATGATACCAGCAACGTGATACAAAGCGAGTTAACTACTGCCTAATGAAGTCAGCGATATATCGCCGAATAGACTGAGGAGTTCAGGGAAAACGTTGTGCTAGGAAGATATCGTTAGCATTCTGAGAAAAGAATCGAAAGAACCTGGGAGCAACCTACCTAAGACACTGGCGTCAAACAATAGCTCGAGAAAATCGAAAAAACGTGGGTTTTTCAAGAGGATAATACTTCCAGAAGAATCCTCATAACATCCCTTGATATTTGCTGCCATAATTTAACTGTAACGTAAGGCATCGCTGCCACGATTTGTTTGCGTAACTTTGGAATGGTATCGTATGCTCTGCTTAAGTAGTAATAGCTCATGTGACGGTTTAATTTAATCATTCACATGTATGTGCATCCTATCTGACAATGTTTTAACCTTGCCAATGAGTAATTCCCTTAACACATAAAATGTTGGCATTACTATTCAAAAATCATCTTGGTGTCTAACATTCGCTGCAAGCATCCCGTATGTCAGATCTGCACAAATGAGCCAGATCATGATCTATAGTCTGTGGCCGATTTGGTGAGCAAACCGGCAGTAAAATTAAGATCAGTATTAATAAATCCTTGTAATCCTGTAGAAAGCACACGGCACATAACAATCTGCTTTGTCCCGTTCTGAACAAAGTTATTTGTGAATGTGGTAGTATGTAAGGTGTCTGTGATTGTGAACTGCTTGAAAAGTCGTCAGTCAATGGTTGCAAGGTACAACATGACATCTGGCAAATTATGTCAACTTTAAACCACTGTGTTGGATTTGTTGAAGTTCGTCTGGTATGTTTGTCATCTTTCGTCCGGTATGATGCGGAACGATGAATCCACAGAGGTGTTTGATTTGGTTGTAGAAAGCCCATCCTTAGTCTGCCTTTATTTCTTTGATGTGTGCAGTAAACGATCATAACGAATCTTGCATTATAATTGCACATAGAATGTTAGCTTTTTCCTTCTTACAACAATTATTGTCTATCTGTTAAACTTCCTCCTCGGTGTTGTTGGCATGTTCTCATCTTCATCTGTACCCGATGTTTTAGTGAGCTCATTTCCCGTTGACTGGTGGCTGTTTGTGAACACGTGTTTAGTTGCCCCATTTTGAACTCCTTTGTTGGATAATTTGTGTTCCCGGTTGATTCACATTCAAGGTGAAACAGTACCTTTGTTGTAATTTTATTAAACCGTACCGTATAAATTCCAATCCCTTTGATCGTTTTTTTCTGACGATTTTGTGATTTGGAAGAGTCCCGTTAACCCGACCGTGTGAATAAGCGTTATTGGAATTGTCGAATACACGTTACTGAGTGAATTACCTTAAATCGCCAGAAGCGACTTAACAGTACTCAAATTGCACAATGTCAAGGCATTGCTGCAATCAGGTTTATCGAAGTATTCAATCGCGTGCATCCATCGATTATATAATGCACGGTCGACGAAAGCCCACAATAATCCAGATTGGAGAACCTATCGTATATGAAGGCGTTACTAATGCCAACATGGTTGGTCTCTGGCGCTGTGATATCGGGAATTCTTCCAAGAATCAAAGTGTGTCGAATGGATCCTCATCTGTCGAGGATGCGGCTACTGATGGAACTTCTGTTGCCCTTCTGTGTTTCTTCCCAAACCCAACATCTGGACTAGTAAACGGTCAGCCACCCCGTGATGCTCATGCCATTTTTAGTCCTGACAATTTACCCTATTCTTATATTTCTAAGGATCAGGCTAGGTTTGATGATATTCGTGCTGCTTCTTATACTCACATTATGATTGGAGTTCCGAAAGCTGTGAGGAGATCTGGCCCAGTAGAAGAGCTGTTAGAGGAGGGAGAAGGGGTTCAGAAAACTTGTCTCACGAGAATTTTCTACTCTGTCGGTTCTCGAGAAGCAGCTGAGGCAAGAAGAATTGTTACTTACCAAAGAAGAGTGTAAGCTGCATAGAAAAAGGCTCGAGCTACAACGGAGATTGCTGGATGCTCACAAACACTCCGAATGAGAAGTTGTTCTGATAAAACCAAAGGAACGCGACGAGGTAGAAACATCCCAATCACCAGTCCAGTCCGGTCAGGTGAGTAACGTTATCAGGACGCTGGAAGAGTCCCTGAAGTCACTTATTCTAGGTGTAGGTCTACCTAAGATTGAGGTCGAACCATTCAAAGGATCGCCACGACGCGTTCATGGGTTTCTTAGAAATTTAGAGAATAATGTAACAAATAGATTGAATGACGACAACCAAAGGTTTTCATATTTGATTTATGAATGCCGTGGTAGAGTGAAGAAATCCATAGAGCATTGTATGCTTTTACCTGGGTCGACAGGATGTAAAGAGGCTGTAGACATACACACTAGTCAATTTGGTCGCCCACATCAGATCGTTCAGTCTGTAACTCATGAACCGTTTGGTGGTCCTAAGTTAGGTATTTCTGACTTGGATGGCCTCAGGCGTTTAGCCACCTAAATATAAGCATGTAGTATCACGCTGTCCCAAATGGGTAGGTCAGAGGAGTTGAGTGGATCTACCAATTTGATCTGGTTGGTTGAACGATTGCCCAGTGTTCTACAGGAAAGATGGGCTGATATGGCTGACAACACAGTGATTTCTAGAAGAGAGCCCACTTTCGCCGATTTGTTAATCTTCATTAAAAAAGGAATATCTGTCGCTAGTAGTGAATATGGCCAACTGGTTAGGTTGTCTGATCCGAAGTCCACTACTCCTAGCACTATGGATGCTGCTGACCTAAAGAGGTCCAGATGTAACGGTAACGTGACAGCCACTCATCGTTAGAACAACGTCGGAGTACAGTCAGACTCAGCAGAAGGTGTTTTGTTTGTTTGAAGACCAACCATATGGCCGATTCATGTTAAGTGTCTGAGGTCTGGTTGTGGTGGGTGTCACCATACTCTGATGCATGACGCCATGTCAACGCATGTGCCCAAGACAAATGAATAGGCTGTACAATATGGGGCAACTTATACTAGTGCAAAGGGTTTTTTTTCTGGGTTTTGTGCATGTTTGGTTAGTAAGCCGAACGTGCTCTCTGAAACGTATGCATTTGTATACGATGGTTCGGATACCACCTTATTAGACGACAGGACAGCTCGCAAGCTGGATTTGCCGAGTAATCCCTGTCGGATTTCGACTCGCACTCTGCATGGTACTTGTATGATGCCGTGCCATCGGGTGGCATTTGAAATTCAATCTCTGGATAAGACTAATGCCATTACAGCTTATACTGTTGATAAGTTACCGGTTGCGCAGGCCGATTGGCCATCCCCGGTGGAGCCGCAACAGTGGGCTCACTTGACAGGAATTGATTTCTCTGGCATCATAAACAAAGATGTGGGGGTTCTTATCGGGTGTGATGTTCCCGAGGATCAATCAGTATTGGAACGAAGAATAGGAACTAGGAAGGAACTGTATGCTGTTAGAACACTCCTGGAGTGGAGCTTCAGAGGTGCAGTTCGAGCTGTGCCTGGAACGCTCAAATGTGTAAACCACGTGGGTGCTCGGTTGGTATCTTAGGAAGTTAGAGTTCCAATGATGTTTGAACTGGAGGGATCTCAGAAAAAGGAGCTCTGTTAATCAAGGATAAAGAGGCCCTGATCAAGGCGGATGCTTCTCTGTCCTTTTCGGTTGGTCACTACGAAACAGGTTAGCCATTGCGGACAGAGATGAACCAACTACCTGACAATCATGGGATGTGTGAGCGACGTCTGCACTCACTTAAGCGAAGGCTACTTAGGGATACCACATTGAACTGGAAGTATGCGGCCGTTATATCTAGCTACATAAGCAAGGGCTATATAAGAAAGGTTTATCTCCCAAACCGCTAAACGTGCCAGATGGTGGTATCTATCACATCATCCAGTACTTAGCCTGAATAAGCCGCACAAGGTATGAATAGTGTTCGATTGCGCTGCCGCGTATCAAGGAGTGTCTCTTAATAACGTTCTATTGCAGTGGCCTGATTTAACCAATAATGTTGTTGGAGTGCTCCTCCGTTTTCGTAAGCATGCGATAGCCATCATGGCAGATATTGAGGAAGTTTTTTGCAAGTTCGAGTTCCGGAAATTGACAGGTGGGCTTCAGGCTTCCTGTGGTGGAGCTCACTTTCTTTGGATTATTCGCCTGAGGTATATGAGTTGAACGTTCACCCTTTTGGTGCTACTTCTTCGCCGTTCTGTGCAAAATTCGTCCTTCAACAAGCGGCTGCCGACCATGAGCAGGATTTTATGACCTCAATAACGTTAGCTGTAAAGGAGAACTTCTATGTGGATGACGGTTCGTTGCCAGTAGAAACGATTGAGGAAGTTATATCTGTTGTAGACGAACTTCACGCCCTGTTACAAAAGTGTGTGTTTCGTCTTATAAAGTAGATATCTCACAGCACCGGGGTTGTTGAGCATACACCCTTGGAAGATAGATCGTAGAAAACGGTTACCCTAGACCAAAGGGCCTTGGATGTCACATGGGAAGTGATAAGTGAATGCTTCCAGTTCCAGGTGCACCTTACAGATGCGTTTTATACTAGCAGCAGTATACTGAAATGCGTTGCTTTCTAACGACCCTCTGGGAGTAGTTGCTCCAATGCTACTTCCAGCTCGTAAGCTGCTGCAAGACCTTGGTGATCAGGGTCTTGGTTGGGATAGTTTGATAGACGAGATCGATCGTCTAACCTGGGAGAATTGGATGACAGATGTCCGATCTGTTAAATCAATTAGGGTGCCTCATTGTGTATCTCCCAGCATATCTACTGCCCTAGGAATAGAAATGCACGTGTTTTGTGATGCATCTGAGGTAGGATACGGTGCAGTTGGTTACATTAAGCTAACAGTGTCGAACGGTTCGGTCAAGTGTTGATTCGTTCTGGGTAATTCAAGAGTGGCCTCGATTAAAATAGTCACCATCTTAAGACTTGAACTCACGGCGGCCGTCCTCGCAGCAAGACTGATAAGGTTCCTTGTGGACGAATTGAGAACACGTATCGACCGCGTAGTTCTGTGGACAGGCTCAAGGCTAGTACTGCAATATATCCGCAATACATCTTCGTGATTTACAATATTCGTTGCAAACCGAGTGGGGGTACTACGTGCGTACACCGGTGTGTCGCGGTAGAAATATGTGCCCTCTGAGATGAACTCGGCCGACGTAGCATCGAGAGGAGCTTCGCATTCATCTTCACATGAGATGGATCATTGACTTCGGGGACTGGAGTTTCTAGCGCTTTCAGAAAGCAGCTGCCCAAAGTTATTAATTTCCACTGCAATGACAGACGAGAACTGCGAAGGCAAGCGTGTTTTGACTGTTGAGACTGCGCTTGCAGTGAATCCCATTTGGGAACGTCTGGCACCACGACATTCCACTTAGTTAAAACTAGTGAAGGCAGTGGCTTGGCTCTTTCGTTTTGTTGAGTTCGTTTGCCTACTAAGGTCCGGAAGCCAAAGAGACCCGGTGGAATCAGGGTCATTACGTGTGTTCGAAATGGAACAAGCAACCAATAAGTTGATCATGCTTGTTCAGAAAAAATGTTTTGCAGATGACCTGAGATATCTCAGGGCTAACTCCACTGAGAGGAGACGTATAAATCCTCTGTCTCGATTGCGACCAGTACTAATAGACGGTTTATTGTGTATTGGGGGAAGAGCAAGTGGTGGCGTTGACGAAAACCATGCAAAACCTGTTATTTTCCCGACGCACGGCACAGTCACAGAACTTGCAGTTAAACATTACCACGAAGTGGAGGATCACATGGGTGCCACACATGTGGTTGCGTCCATTCAGACGAAATTTTGGTTGTTAAAGAGGATAGAGACTGTCAGGCACGTGATTAACAAGTGCTATAGATGCAAATTACTCTTTTCCAAACCGTGTGAGCAGCTATTGGCTCCATTACCAATAAACACGGTGACTGCTGATGGGTATCCATTCCGGTATACTGGAGTGGACTACTTTGGTCCGTTCAAAATCAAGATAAGTAGAAGCGAACGCAAGCGATACGGCTGTGTATTTACTTGTTTTCAGACTCGGGCCACCTCCGTCAGTTGATTCGTTCTTGATGGCACTTATTAGGTTTTTAGGTAGACGGGGTGCTCCGGATGCCATATATAGCAACAACGGCACCAGTTTTGTAGGAGCAGATTCAGAATCAAAGAATAGACTGCAAGATTTGGATTAAAGAGGGAGGGCTTACTAGTTCGTACGACTTACTGGTACTCTAATCCACCTGAAGCCAGCCATAGAGGTGGGATGTGGGAAAGAATGATAAGAAGGATGGTCCAGACCGTCCTTCAAAAAAGCAACCAAAATATGCTGGCTGATATGTTTTGTTACCACTTGATTACCATTAATTTATGAAACATTTGTTAGTAAAGTTTCAGACATAAAGCTGTCGTAAATCTTAACTGTTTTTCCTTCCTTATCCAGAATTCTCATAGTATACTTTCTTTTCAATGTCTGATCAATACGTGAACCATCAAGTCAGTGCAAAATTTATAGATGCGGAAAGTGAAATTTTTATCAAAAAATTGTCTAAACATGTCGAAGTATAAACTACTCAATTTCTTCACTTCGCTAACTGTGTGGTTTAGAAAGGAAATGGCTAAATTTAGAAGCACTTTCCAGTCATTCAATTACAGACTTCTGTCTACAGAAAAAGCAAACCAGGCAGGTTTTGTAGACGATGATTTCGACAGTCACAAAGAATTGTTACGATATAATTTGTTTGAACCACCCTTCTGTTTCTCAAACAGAAATGACACCAATATTATTTGTCCAAAACCATTTTTGCAATTTGTCCATTAAGAACAGTAACTCATCTTCTGTGATGAAGCATTCCACTCCTAAATATTAGGGTTATGTAGAAAAGTGACCTGGAATAGTAATAAAAATCACTGTCTCAGATCTTACGATTCTTCTGTCTACTTTCTATTCAAACGCGACTTCTTCTGCAATACTTCGAATTATTTTCCTGTGGAATAAATTATAAAATTCATGCATCCTTTGAGTAGACGATGTGTCACATTTCCACATAAATACAATTGAGAATTTCAAATGAAAATACCACATTTTCTGGAGCGTGTGTTCTTAGTGTCTAGCAGGAAGATTTCTGCGACCATCCTCTTGACTTCATAAACTGCATTAAAAACTTGACATAAATTTTATTCGCAAATCAATCGATTATTACTTTCCTGAATTATGATCAATCTGCTTATAATTTTTGTAGGCATTGATTTCTTCACTTATGTGCACACATCTCTTTTTTCTCATGGCTCTTGTTTGTAAAGTTGCGAACTTTTGTTACTTTTAAAAACCAGAATTGATTCGGGTTGGTTTTTTGAACTGATTGCATTATATCATCGTTTTTACTTGCCTACTTAGTCAAGGATTTATTTAAATCACCGAGCAGTAAACGATATGTTTATTAAGCAAAACATTAACATAACTGCTTGGGCATTATTTACAAATTGACCGGGGTTGGTTACTCTTTTTCAGAACGCAGTGCTTATTGAAAAGGCGTTTACGTAGATATGTAAAAAAAACGGCTGGTTCAGATTAATTGTAAACTGGTCCGTAAAATACGTTCCAACATTAAAATTGGTCGTTGGTTGAATTCGATGCTACAGTCAATTCATCACATAGCTTACCAAAAGCAATGAATGACTAGTAATTGCTTAAATTCGATGTCACAAGTTATTTATTATACGGCTCACCAAAGTAATGAATTTTCCATTATTATTTCAATGGTGTTATGAGTTATACGTCAACTATATATATGGTAATTCTGTGAGGTCACTATATTAACCAAAATATCACTTTAAATAAAGCGTGTGAATATATCAACTGAAAAGATCTGGATAACTCTCACGAAAGAACCACTAGTTCATGTCACCTAGTTGCGTCGATTCCCATCTCTCAGTTCGCCTCTGGACAACGCTTTATCCCTCGGTAAACTGTAGTTTCAAGAGGTAGTGGACAAGCAAGTAAGCGAACCAATAACTGCAGTTATAAAGATGTCCTAAAACGTTAAAAATGTTTTGGAGAAGATTTCATATAAATCAGATACATGAACCCACAAGTACGAAAGTTATAATTAGTAGCTAGTGTTTTCTCAGCAGCGTCCGAATCGAAGGTCTCTTACAAAATCCAACAAATGAAACGGACGTTGAAAATCGGATCTACAGGAGGAGAGTAATTTGGCTAATTGTGTGCAGATTTTTCGAAGTGTGTTTCTAGAAAACCAGATGAATTGAATGGATCTGAATCCATTTATGGATTGCGGCAGCCAACCGAGTTTTGCAATGTCACCATGAATTTCGGAAAGTAAATCCCGCTCTAAGTTTGCTTTAAATATATACATATCTCAGGCTGAAAGTCACCCACAACTGATTGCAGCTGTCATATTCTCACAGACAGCCCAGTCGGCCCTTTTCAAAAACAGGCACTAGATGCGAGTTTCGCTCTCATTAAAGCTCGTCACTAGTGCATATCCTTGCCACTGAGCGTTCACATATGATAATTCGGTCTTTGATAATGTGAAGCCAATGGCGCAGTGGTGTGTACATATTATTTTTTATCTGTAACTATAATTCAAGACAAATACTTTAATTATCTTATGATATCATGTTCATGCACGCTGCTAAACGTCGACATAGAAACATCAGCCATGTTTGTGAAATTTCAGAAAAATTTGACAACGTTAAGAAAAAATATTCCAAGCAACTTTACGATAAAGCAAAGTGATTACAACAGGCGTTTTCATGTGTTCATTTTATTAACGATTCGAAATTTAACCGATTAGTGCATGCCATGTTTATGAGCTACCAAGGTCGTTGAAGGATCTACAAGCCCCCAGTAGCTGACAGCAGTAATATTCTGAATTCTGAAGAATCTTTTGTGTATCACTTTACCAATTTTGCTTTTAAACAAGGGAATTAAAACAATGCCTTTCAAAAAATTGTCTTTTTAAAATCCCCTTTGTTGGTGTGAGATCTTAGATATAACTGTGGGAGAAAAAGTGTGTATGTTGATACTGTTCGTCTGTAGCTCTCAATGATTAGTAAATAAAACTGTAACGTGCTGATCACACTGATCTAACAGAAAAAGAATGAATTCTTTTCAAGCAGCCAAACAACTATTTCAAGAATTATTGATACAGGGACGAAGTCAAAGACTTTTGCATTGTAGTACTTAAAACAATGGAAGAATTATCAGTGTTGTGAATGTTACGATTATTTAATCCGAATGACCGTCAAATGTTACGAATTATATCGCTACGGGACATTAAATATCACATCCAGTGCCTATTACAGCTGCTAACTTAGTTTTGCTTGTAACTCGATCGCTGAGTCGTACGAAAGAAGCGAACTTATGCGGAATACTTGTGTTTAGAATAGCGCTTTGTTAAATAATCCCCACCAAAATTAGTTGTATCGTTGTGCTGTGATTACTGATCGGTCGTTAAGTACCAAGGTCGATTTTGGATGCAACGCTGTCGATACGTGGTGTAAGGCGTTACAGAGGTAAATGGTTCACTAAGTAGCTGAGTACACTTTACAAATATGAATACTGACTGCAACGACAGCCCATTTCACAGGCGGATTTTTGTTAAATGTTCAATTTGTCTTCGGATCTCTGATGAATCACTTCGGAAAAAATTCAGTCAGATGAAAACGTCAGTTTGAATCACTTTCCATCAAACCACGTCGGCAGCTGATCATTGTACCACGGTAGAGGATAAATTCTACATAAATATTTGCGCACATAGCATAGCTGTGTAATCGGTCCACTGGGGCTATTGCAAACAGTTCGAAATCTGATCAGATTGAGGATAACCGCTGACAATTGTATGCATCGAGATAGATTTCTGGTAACCAAACTATAGTGTGTGATTATGTTTACATATATTTGTTGTACTTAGAGAAAGACAATAATCAGTGTTACTGCATATTCGTTGCTCATTTTTTCAAACCATTTTTGGGTGAACTAGGGTTGACATACTTTGGGTGAATTTGGAACAGGCATTCCTTCCCGCAAAATATCACAGCCATTTGCAAAGGTCCACTAGTCAACTTGGTATTACTTTAGCTGGAGTAATTCGGACAATTGTTTGGTTCTGGATGGTACCTCATGACCAGAGTAACCGGTGATGCCCACTTTCTGACTACCTCTTGCTGACTGAGGGCTAGAAGGCTTAACTTTGTACCGATACTAATATCTGCAATGTCTAAATCACCTTTGTGAATTTCGGATCACGTCTGCTGAACACACCGACTAAAAATAACCTACACAAAACCAACTCACATTTTAGTGAATTTTAGTCGATTTTGAAGCAAGCAACATGGTATTATGTTCGATGTGGGACGACTATCCGACTTAATTGCTACGTGATCAACTGATAGTGGTCTTTACGCAATGTACACCATATTTTGTAGATACTTGTTGGTTTTATATATCTATTGTGTTGGCAGGTTTACATACCTTGAGCCAACATTTTATTCTCGTTCAATCCATCCTTTTCAGAACTCCTTCCCTTATATCTGTGAACTTCTCACCAAAACTGATTTACTGATCAACATAGGGGCAAGAAACTGTAGGCCTGTAATTTTCCTTTCTCACATAGAAACCTAGGAACATGTCCAACAAATGGTCGGCATTCAAGTCAAAATAATCTGAATAAAATAACTTCAAGTGAGTGTCACCACAGACTTCGCAACAACAACAACAACAAACAACGCAATAAGTCCTGCGGCCTGATAAAATTTAATGGCACGGTTATAATTTGGGCTGTTTTTATGAAGATGACGAGACCAGCGGGGCTGATTTTTGTAAACATCCAAAGAAACACGTCAATAGATTTGGCTAATAAAGATTTCAGATAATTTGCAATGCTATGGTCTGTCCAGAAACGTAATTTCCATCAGTGAACATAAGGCTAAATGTGACAATCAATCATAAACCGGATAACTGATTCATCATTGGGCTTTCACCTATTCCAAACGAACCTCTAGAGGAAAGGCTGCAAATGTGCATTATCATATGGACAACTCAACTTGTAGACAGCACGTCTTTGTTATCTGCCTATGTCTAATCTGAAACAATCTGCCCTAGTCTGTCGTAATAGTTCCATCACATATTCACTTCAAACGCCGCACTGACGTGCAAAATCAGGACAGCAAGTTGAGTCTTCAGAGAGTTTGGCTATCAGGATACTTACGCCAAACTGAAAGTTCACATGAACCTGTGGTTGTAATTCATCCTCTGTAGTTTGCTTCATGCTGGAGTACGCTAATGATTAATGCTATGGACAGTTACATTCATCTTGTGTAAACTTCCTCTAAATTCTTAGTCACATTAGGTGTAATTGTTGAATATTGGAAGCTGAAAATATACTTACCAATCCCTATTTTCTTTCCAAACTGTTCAACCCGCGTAAGCTTGAGCACAAACCTTGACGGTTTCATCCAATATGTAGATTTCCTACGGAACTCATAAGGCAAAACAGCTATGAAGAAAACTTATTAGTGTAGCACACTGTGGGAATGCAAAATATTTTGATGATAATTGAAATGCACTCAGATCAATTAGTATAATCACTTTATACTACATTTCAGTGTCTCCACCGGCTTCATGCCACAACATTTGATTCAGTGCTTGAGAGTTTCTAAAGTAACAGTTACACCTTGTTTTGGTAACGAATACACGTGGTTTTTCCCAAAACAAACTTTCAATTTTGCGTTGCGAAAAACATCACTGACAAGTGCACCTGGAACAAGCCATTCACTTTCAAAGAAATGATCCATATTGTTTCGAACTTCAGTTAGAGATAATGCAGTGTGTTTGTGTGTGCATGAAGCATTGATGTAAAAACAAACGGAATACTTTTCGGTTCCTCAGTCGGAACGATGAATTGGCTATATGATATCGTGAGAATAAGGCTTACTCATCAAAACCGAATTTAAATTTAACTACTGGAACACCCTAGATTTATCTTATCAAACCACTGAATAACAGTGAATTCACAACGTTCTCATCATAAGAATTACGTATATTAATACGGCATCTACCAAAAATTTAAACAGAGCACTTCCTTTTTAATCCAAATCTCGCTTTAGGTTCGACAGTTGTTAAATCACCTACACCTGAATTCTTTCTCCCTCCCTGCCTCAGGTATACAGGTCACATTGAATAATGACTGGTTTGCCAGTCTAATAGATGCACTAGGACTGAAACAACACAAACACAACTGACAATTCTATAAGGCTTTGGTCGAGTTGTAAAGAAACGAGATAAAAAACTCCAAATACACAATCGAAGCTTGCAAGAAACCCACTCGGATCTGTTGGGTACGTTACACACAATAAACGAAGAGAGAAAGGAATGTTTTATCACCTTGTAGATCATGCTAATGCAACCCACACCCATTACGTGGCTATCCAATGGAAAAGATTTTGTTTACTGGCTTATATTCAACCCTTTCATGTTCTCTTGTAATATAACTGTCAAATGTTTGTCTTTGATGTTATGTGTGCCCCAGTAACGCGAAAACTGCCAACACAACATATTTTATTTTATGTGTATTTGCCTAAATGTTAAAATATATATTTTTCACATTCATGAGTGTTATTTGGGATGAACCAAGTTGACAAACGGAACACCCATCCCAATAAAGAAAATCAAATCTTTGGTACACTTGGCCGAATCAAAAACCCTGCTAGTTGTCCGAAGCAATTTCGAAACTATATTTTATTACTCTCGATGTCAGTTGAGTTTACACAAATGGCAAGATATTTTACTACAGGTTCCCTGCCAGTAGAGCTGAGAATTCATGTCGTTATCTTGAAACTTTTATGATTGAAAGTAATTATTCACTGATTCCACTACTCATTTGGTAGAGCTCATACTGCTCACAGAAAAGTGACTCCTGCCATTAAATTGGATCCGGCCAATTATCGGATTTGAGAGAGATTGGACTTGTGCTAGGTAAATACAGCAACAAGATTAAGCATAGAAAGTGTGATCAGTTTAGTTGCTCATCTTAAATGTTCCATGTTACGTTAACATAATTACATTATTTACCTTTTAAACAAACAACCTGTATTCTTGTATCAGTATATGTGGTAAGACTGTTGAATGGTTTATTTGTTAGATGACGTATAATAGTTGGTCAATCACGTCAAACTTTGCTGTCAGCCTGCCTGATTTCAATTGGTCAATTAGGCTGGCATTGTTCACATAAGTCAGGTTGCTAGGCTTGCGATCTCAGTGGAAGATGTAAATGAATGTTGTGTTTCATTTGAAAACTTCCATTCCCCGTGCCCTCTGTAAATGAGGTCGCAAGTTTATGTAGATATTGTTTGAGGAAACAAAAAAGTTTTGTGTCATTTCAAGGAAATTCTGAGAAATTCATGTGGCCTGATTAGTAATACATTGTTAGTTAATCCGTAGATTTTACAACGACTAGCTGACTATTTTCACACAGTCTGTGTACTTTAACATTAAAAGAACAATGAACACAAGTGGTTGTTAGTTTTGGTTGCACCCATTGAAATGTGGTCTGTTCTGTAATACATCTCACAATTCAAAGTTTATCGAAATCTCAATATAATGTTCAAGCTATGACCAGCAGTCTTGGAGCCCTAAAGTGGGTTAATGACTTCACAGTGAATTTGAAAAATGCCAACCACTGATGTTCTAATGCGAGGTCTTTTTCTGTCGGCACAACCTTCACACAATTTCAACAACTCTATAGAATTTCTTCATCCTAGTACATTCTGTTTGCTAATAAAGAACCATGAATACTTTCAAAATATCCCTTTATCACCATTCATGTGCAACAAAATACGTCGTACGATTTTTACGGGTGCCTAATCATACATCTACACGGAACGCTCAGTACTTATCACAAAATTTCCAACTTTGGACGATAATAGTTTTTCATTCCGCACTCATCCACCATGCAGTAGTACACCCATCTTTAACTGCCCATTTATGTATACCTTTAGTTTGGTTCACGCGCGCATTTTGTTTGCAAACAATATGGCTGAATTACATAAGTGGCTCACTTTATAGTCAACAAAGTAAATGTATGAAGTTTCACAAAAAACATTGCCTTGATAATTTATCATGGAAAACATTCAAAAAAATATCTTCTTCCAGTGTTGCAAATGAACTCCAATTGACACACTGGTTCACAAAATGTGTCCCACATTCTACACAAACAATGTTTTATTGATACATACGGCTATTCTCAAGTTCTGGTGCATGCAAGCTGTCAAATCGTCAAAATGGCATGCAATGAAAAACTTGTTTACCTATAAAAATGTCATAAAACCACAAAATTAATCATTTCAGTCATTGGCCGTTGTCATGAATTTATATGAAAATGTTCATCACATTAATACCTAACAAAATTCCGATGGTTATATCAAACTGTGAGAAGGTAGAACCGCAAATGTTATTCTCAAAATTATTGCAATACAACGAAATCAATAAAACAATGGGCTATTCTATTAAAAACTGTGAAAACAAGTAAATCACGTTTTGAATGCAAGAAGTTACAGGCAGAAGCGATAATTTACTAGAGAAACTTACGTACACTACACACGAACTCATCCTGACGGACAAAATAAATGGTTCAGGGGCATCCGTTTTCAGTCTCTGCCGAAGTGATCGGCATTCGAGTGAACGAGATTAATGATAAAAACCAACAAGATAATCTACGATGTAATGACACAGATAGTCTGTATTCACAACAAATATGAGTCGTTCATCACACTACTACTATCACTCCATGCAACTTCAGAGGCTGATTCAAGATGATGTGGACATCCATTCTAGAAGCTATCTCAGCATTGTAACCAGTCTGTTATCATCACCATCAACAGTATTATACGACGTGAGCCTTATTTATGAGTACTATGACCTCGGAACGGTCAACAAAGTCGCAGGGTGATAATTTAGTACAAGCGTATAACGAAGCAAAAAAAGACGAAAAGTGAACATAGAAGCAGTCAAGTGACTTGAAACAAGAAAGTCAACAAATTCACGAATACAAACTTTCCACTGGCTATGTTACATTGTTGTGTTAGAAAATCTTCCAAACCAGTGTTGCGAATGGTTATGAGCTCCCAACTAGTTATATAACACTTAACCAACTTGCTCAGCAGAACAGTCAGTACCTTCACAGTCCATTAGTACGTCGTCGTTTGACTGCCTTGCTGTTTCTCCCAATCATCAGCATCCAAAGTAAACAGTGGGTGAAGCGAAACACGCTGCGTAAACATACGGCTTGCGTGATCCAGTCAGCGAGGATTGTAAATTTTCATTAGCTCGGTTATCAGCCGTGAACTGGCACCTCTCCCACACTGAATGATTGTCGTGTTACTTACCGAGCCAGCTCCTTTGGTACGGGCCAAATGACATGGGTAACATGATTAAGATACTTATGGTTTTTATGTATGTGTGGATGGGTTAGGTCTCTGACCCACAATACAGAAGTGGAGCACACAAATTGTGAACAATGTGCTCAAATGACAAGTGAATCAACCTAAACTATCACGCTGTGGTAACTTCGAGTTAGATTGTCATTGAAGTTGAGTTTTGCCTGATTTGGGTTTCGTTCACCCTGAGAATAACAAAACTTGTTGTTTCATATTCTCCGGCACGTTTTTGAACGGACGCTTCACAGTACACGTGGTTCGTTTCCCAAGATTATCAAAACTGACACAGCATTGAATACAACCATTCTTCATAGACTAGCCTTAGAGCTACCGTACAAGGAGGTTCATATAACCATGTTAAACTAGGTGAATATAATACCGAGTCTTGTTTATGGAGTCTTTGACTATTTTTCATTAGTTGTTCGTAGGTCACTCAAACTGGCTAGAAAATTTGAAAGGTGCCTCAATGATACGTGACGATACGTTTCAGACCGAACACGCTGACCCGCGTTTCCGATAGTGGAAATTACAATCACGTGTTGGCAGAGTACATCTTGAAAAAATTTGAGTTAAAAAATATCTTTTGACGTGGCTTAATGGTATGAAAAAGGTTGTTGCAATGCCACTTTGAATAAACATGACTTGTATTTAAAAAAAAACAATGTTTGATGAAACCTCAACATTCACCAAATTGCTGTTGAACTTTTTGTGGTAGGTCGCAGAAAGTAAACTCACAATGAATACCGTTTGTCTCTCAATGCTTCATTTGTAACTTATCAAAACCAATCTTATTTGATTGGTCTCAGTAAACAATTAATTGAACAAAAATATTGATATTTCACACCATATTGATTAGTAGAGTAATAACAGTTTCACAGTTATTTGCATTGAGTTATAAAACGTAAAACTATTTAAGACTGTTACTGAACAAAGCGTTAGGTAACATTTCAAACCCTAATTGACATACGGTTTGTCATGCAGTTGTGAAATCAGACTGTTATTGGTGGACGAAATTAGCTGTCATCTACATGTTCGTTAAAGTCCAATGAAGTTCAAATACACGCGCATGTACGACAAAGGCTTAGGATCATCCGATTTTTGTCAACAGTTGTTGTTCCCCACGAAGTTAGCCCGCTTATTCATCAATTCTAGTTTATCGCACGTAATAAATAGTATCATACCACAAATCAATTATGAATGTTCACTTTCGGAAACGTTGTGGTGGAAGATCAGAAGAACAACAGTAACGAAATTATAAGCCTTCTCTGGCTATCACAATACGTTCGCCCAAAGATTCAGCGACATATAAACTGAATCAGGTTGGTGTTAGGAAAACAATCTTATGCCTAAAATGGAAATAGATGTGTAAACCAGTATAGTTTACAGAAGGCGAGCAATTGACTCTGTGGTTTAACGTGTATTATTCTGCCTCATGGGGTTATGGTCAAAGAGAAGAACGGCCACTAAATTTATACAAACGAGACATTAAAAGAACCCGCCGACTAACACGTAACACAAGTTATCCAGCGATAAACAAGAACTAACCCTGAGTACTTTGATAGTAAACCATGAATAACGTTGAAACGTGGTTAAAATAACGATGAATGGTAAGGGTGCCTTTTATTGATCATAGGCGAACGCACTGTGGTATTAGAAAAAAAGGTTTCTCGCTTCTTACGTATATGTGCTTGGAAATTTTGGGAAGTAACTAACGAGATGAGGTTCATATTCGGATGAAATGTTGCATTTAGGTGATGTAATAACCATCTCAGAATGGAGGTAATGTGCCATGGAGAGATATTCAAAGATAAGAGATTACTAGTCGTTGTGTTGTACTCATGGTTACAAGCGTGCGAACACTGTTGTAACCGGAAAATTGAACAGAATAGCAACTCCTGGATGAGCGCGCAATAGTGGTTTTAATGACATTCACATATGACAGCAGCTAATCAACTGTTAGCTTAGCGTAGGTTTCACGATCGCGTTCATTAGCATAATATATCAAAACCGCATTGAAAACGTCTTAAACCCAGTTACCATTTACGTACATCGAGATAAAAAAAAGTATACGATTCCACGACGCAGTTGGTGGCTTTCTTGGGACAGGAATGACCTGGACTGAGATCAATTCTTGTTGTGGTTCTTTTGTCAAAGTTAAATCAACAGATCTAACGCTTCTTGATACAAACGGACAAAGCATTCCCCAGTAACTTTTCCAGCAAGAAAATCATCAGAAATTAATTTTCATAAAGTTGAGTCTTGATTTCTTCCTAACAACCTTACAAATGTGTATAGTTCTGCTTTGTTGGTTATATTCTGAATTGTGGTAGGTGTCATCATATTGATTCCATAAGTGACTGTAGTTGGTTTAGATGAAAAGAAGATAACAGTCATAATTGGGAAATCCCGCAGTTTC
>LUCH01000374.1:166848-234368 GCA_013368495.1 Paragonimus heterotremus
ATTGGACTCAAACGGGATTTGTAGACATCGTGAGAATGGACAGACAGGATAAAGTGGGACACTGAGCTCGTGTACGATACGCCGTGATCCATATACCCGTTGTTACCTACATGTCGTTGGTCACAGAACAGTACGAATACTGTTATCGCTTGATAACTTCGAACAATCGCTCCCCGCGTATACATCACATATGCCTTATTTTTCAATTCGGCGAAGATGTGTTTTGGACTCACGTAGAACCAACTGTGATTCAACTATGATTCAATTATGGCGACTTTTAATTGAAAAATATGGGAAGATCCTTGAGAATGGAATAGTAAACGAAGCTAACATTGCAATCAGGAGACGCAGAAGGCAGGTTTTCCTTGAAATGAATGGCTTGTTCACAAATCGAAGTTACTTGTGATTAATCATAACAACCTTCAATTTGGTCAGAGTCAAGAAACCTAATTTTACCCATCTAAACAATCCTACCTTCAAGTCGAAACTGTTTTGATTTTATTACCTTCTGCGCGTCTTTTTACGCATAAGCTGAAATTGGCCAGCTCTTTTAGGTGACCTACAGTCTAGTAGGTACGTGCCTGAACTGTAACCTGCCGATTATTTACTGATCTTTTATTCCATTCTCCTGCATGCCTTTTAAGGTGCTACTTCCCAAATTGATATTGCTTCCATTACTTCCGCCCATTTCACAGGCGTTTTTCTTGTAATCATCAGTTTTCATTTATCAGTTCGGTCGGCTCGTTCTCTCGATTTGGACCCCATGAACAAAGACCAGTTTGCAATAGTGAAGTATAAGTTAGAATGTATTTCATACAACTAAACGATTAAAGTCTGTAGTCACCGACAAACGTTAGAATGCCGAGTGAACGCAGTATGGGAATGCCTCTAAAATGTGTCAAAAATGGTCTTTTAATGAGAAACGGAAACGATTCAACACCTAAGTTACTCCATTATTATTAGTAGCTAGCCCCCTCAGAGCCCACTGCAATCACATTTCCTATCGTGTATTTGGAACTTAAAACTGACTTTGCTGAATAGTCATACGAACTCCGGTTCAGACGTTATTAATTGCAATAGTCTCATTTAAATGGAAGTGGACAAACACAGAAATAGTAGTTGGCGTTCCTAGCGTCGAACACGCAGTACTACCGACATGCATCGAGCTCCTGCAGATTACTTTACTTCTCAAACCCTGTACAAACAAGTTGCCATAAACGAGTAGTAGAACTGGATTTTTACTCCACACTACGTCGTGCTGTATCTACTATCCTACAGATGACCTTGTAACCAGTAGCCCTGTCAGGCTAGTGGTGAACCTCCATTGTGGACCGTGCAAATACTGACGCCAGCTATCTTTTTGGTCCGACCTGTGGTAGAAATAGGTGTAACCACATTGATCGTTTGTGTAGGCTGACACTCGACAGAAATCCTTATGTGCTTGCTGACTTTTGTGTACACCTGGTGTTGGGTTTTGTTCATATGGAAGAATCATTGCTGACATTGGTATTAGAGGGTTACATAAAATTCCGTGGACGGTGGCATCGGCTATCTGGTTTAAAATGTTCGGATGTTAAGTGAGCTACAGGAATGCAGGTTAGGAACATTTCATACACGTTTGATGATTGTCGTCATCATACCGCACTTATTTTCAACCCACCAGTACACCGTCACCATTAGTGGATTCAGAAGCATATTCACAACGGTTTCTTCAACATGCCAAATCGATTATCATCAGTAAACATAGACCGACTGTGTACATCCAAAATATGGTCAATTTCCAATACTTTCATTGTCTAGGTGACGATAGATTCCTGCCTCAGTAGGCGTTTGATATTTAGTCGTGATTTGCTTTATGTTACATATTTTCTCTGTTGAATGTAACAGTCTGCAGTAAACACTTCTAACGATCGGATGAAATCTGTCACGACACAAATCCAGAAACAAATTACAAGCTTACTTTGCAACATCTTCCATTTTGTAACACTGTTGCTAACCATTGTGTCCATGGACTACTTCGTTTAGAATTTTAGCAAGTCAGCATATTAGCCTACAGTCCTTACTGGATAATTTTACGTACCGTTGCTACAAATGTTACTTTTGAAACGAGCACAAAACGACTGTTTCAAAATGAACGTCACGTATCTTATTTCGCTACGGTTTTGATTAAGCATCAACACTACACGAAGTAAGCAGATACATTGTTCAGAGGTTTTGAACCATGTGTCAGACAACTATTCTCGCGTTACATAACGTAGTAATATGAAGAGTGTTACAAATTATACATAAAAATTTGACAAGTCTATTACCTTCCTCAGAGCAGAAAACAGACATATATTGCGATATGTTAGCATTTTATTCCCTCATCAGTCACATACGTAAAGTATGCCAGCTGAATACACCATACAGATAAGGACAAACAGGAACTAGAAACGTCTACGAGCACACCAATTATTATGTACTCATGACCATGGCAACCCGATAGGTTGCCTCAACCACTTTTGTGCACATCAAGTCGGTTGGTAAGTTCACATGAGCATCGTTTCGCAGAAAGCTGACAACTTAGGGTTTTGGTTGTGCAACCATATACTGAGTGGGTTTAATGGGTCAACTTTGTGACTTGTTGTCATGAGGTGTTTAGCAATCCACGACGTTGGCTTTCGAGCCGTCACTGCATGAAGTTGAGGATGGTGCGTCGTCCTTTCTGGCAATCACTTCAGGGTACGTTCGGCTACTCGGAGTGATAGTTTCCGATCTGTTCTGTCTATGTAAACATCACTGGTGCACAACATGGTGCGATGATAATGCGAAATTACCAGTCGACTTGATGCGCACAAAAGTGGTTGAGGCAACCTACCGGATTTTCATGTAGATTGAACATCACCCACAATTGATGGGAATGCGACAGCTGCGATCAATTGTGGGTGATGTTCAACCTACAGGAAAATCCAAATCCCCTACTACTAATCATTAACCTATCGGATTATTGTGGTCATGATTACGTAATACTTGATGTGTTTGCAGGCGTATCTAATCCCCGTTTGTCCTTATCTATACGATGTGTTTAATTGGCATGTTTTACTTTTGCGACTGACGAGAGGGAATGAAATGTTAACATATCGCAATCTATGTCATCTTTCTGCTCTGACGAAATAGTTAAGAGGACCTCAGAGTTCTAGAGTCTATTTTCGCAGCATATAATGTCGGATGAGACAGCGTATTGATTAATAATTACCTTTGTCGGCCGAACTTGATGCATTTGAAATAACGTGATTTTTGGATGTATTACGAACTGTCCTGTAACTGGTTTGAACCCAAATAAGGCTGCAATAAAACGTAAAACCTTATGCTTTGCGTCCAAAATTTCATGGTTTACAATCTGGCCCCATTTACTTTTCTGTTTTACCAGTTTCTTTATCCACTTATTTAGTGGACTGTATCATTGTAATTATTCACACTCCAGCTGACGTTAATCCACCAAAGTTAGCCTAGTGGACGTTTAGCGAACCACTTGAATCGCGAACATGCTTAACGTAAACATTCGTTATTCACACTTTCAAAATATACGAACTGGTTAACAGATTTCACACTTCTGGTGTCACTTTTAACTAATGATTATTTTCGACTGACCAATCGGATTTTCACACAGAAAGTTACTGTCACCAGTGAGAATGGTTCTGTAAGTTTACAACTTCACATTGCTACTGGAATCGAAATTAATCTGAACCATATATTTTAATGAATGATACACACTTAACGTTAACTTTTTTAGACTATGTGGTCAATAATCCCTTCGGACTGCGTTGTACCTCAAAAAACGCCTGTTCGGAGATATTGGATTATGCTTGAATGATTAGTCTGAACATGAGTTTAGGACAAATTTAATTCCTTACACTTTTTTGACTTAGTAGATAAGGCAACATTAACAACACTTCCATAGTTAGGCAAAAGAACTTCTAACGGGGAAGTTGAAAAATGTTTTCTACAGTGTATCTTTACGGTACATTAGTTGCATCTCATCGGTACATAACGCAGTCTGTTTCACGAGGCTTAATAAAGTTTGCTACATAAATCTGCAGACTGCACTGTGTACCTGAGGAAATGCAGCGGAATGTACCCCAGAGATACATTGTGAAAAACAGTGTTTCTGAATTAACAGTCCCGCAGTTATTCTTATAGCAGCGCTTCGTCGGGAAGGTAAAGACTGACGGTCACTTAAGTGAACTGAATTAATACGCGATGATCAAGTCGTACTTCAACTAGATATTGCTTAAACAACATAGAGCAACAGCCTACCCTGTTGTCTCTTACGTGATCATAAAATGTAAGGCTGAAAGGAGGTCCACTACCTCAGGCTAGTTTAAAGCTAACGAAACTGACAAAAATTCATATTTCACTGATAAGTAATTTGAAAAATTTGGTAAACTAAAAAAGAACTTAACTGGTTACTTTCCAAGTAAATCGTTTAGCAACAACTGCAAACGAGAGAATAGGAGGAAGCAAGGGGAAACTCTATTCGGAATTACGCAAGGGAAACTAGAACTGCCTGACAGTATGTGCAAGTGCTATCCCCCCTGGAAATGTATTTAAGCAATTTATAACATGCTTGTACAGCCGCGCTTTAGTATTTAAGCGATCACATTGTACCCAGTTTTGTTGCATACGATGCTTGCGAAAAGTTAGAAAGGACAGTATCGAACAGGCTCGCCAACGTTGAGACGTTTGTAGTGAAAGAGCCTCTGGAAACAAAGCAAAACCCTCATGGTCTCATTAGCACATTCTTCAGTCAATCGTATGCTGTGAATTGTGAAACGGAATTCCAACACACAGCATACTGAAGTTTCCATCTGAACATCTCGTCTAGTTGTATCCGTTTTTGTACTGTTTTGTTTCGTAATCATTTTTCTACCGTTGAGCCGATTTCTTCCGTTACTGTCTCACCAGCCCTGTGGACTTTGACCATAATCCGTCGCTACCAGTGTAGGTCGGCATACTGATGTCTCTAGTTTGTCCATCTGTTATCTTCTCTTTAAGGGTAGGATTTCCTAAGCAATTACGTGATCTTCCTTGTAAATTCTATAGTGCGGGGCGAAAAGGTCGAGACTTTTCAGTTTCTGGGAGGACAGGCGATTCCCACTCAACACGCTTAAAGTAACTGTTAACGTGCACCATATTTTACTTCTCACCAGATATGTACAGGTTGCCGGACTAATGTAATACGAACGAGACCCAATAACTGCAGTGAGGATTTGGGTGAACGTATCTGGCGTAGTTCGATAAAACACCGTTGTGCGACTCCACACTGAGCGAATAAAGTAAATGCTTGAAAGATTCACCAAGGATATTTACACAAACTATGAATATAATTAAGATACACCCATCAAGACTGCATAGGCTCATAAGCCAGAATGAATGATCGATTTTTTCTATATTCAGTTTGAATTATAACGGTCCGCTTGCAGAATGAATGAATGGCTATATATAGCTTTCGCAATGTGCAAAATATTCGTAATCTGCATATACATAATCGCACAAAAAAATCTGTTTGAACGTCCCACATTCCACAACAGTCAAATAATTAATTATGCGGGAAACTTTATAGAAAGGAGGAAGGACAGAATGAATGTGGCAGCTAATGGGACAATGACTTGCAACGAGGAGCAGAACACAACTGAAAACTTTTGGTGGCAAATAGGGTGTGCCATAAAAACAATAAGAGAGACACAAGCGCAATTTGAATAACGTTTTTTTTCATAACGGAGATCGTGGGAAGATCTAATCACTAACCTCAAATTAGGCACGATTGAAACATCACATGTGAACACCCAGTCACAGTCATTTGTGATCACTGTTCTGGTTCCCCGATCGCCTCGAGAGGACACAAAGTAACTGTCCTGTTAACTTCAACCGATGATCCATCGACCGGGACTTATCTCCAAGTCGAAATCAGACATCATTAACTTTTGAGCGGTAGTTTGAGTACTGATGAGTAGGGATTCTTTTTGAAAAAGGTCGACTGGAAAATTTATGGGAATGCGACAGCTGTGATCACTTGTGGGCGATATTCAATCTCTGCATGTTTTTCCTTGACCTTCACTGTTATTCACGCACACGATGTCCTATTTATGTGCTATGGTTAAGCCTCTGCTCTGTTTTCATGTGTGGACATTAACTGTATAGGGTTTTCGCAATGTTTACGTAGCTGTGGCTGCAATTTTTCGTCAAACTTAAATCGCATGTCTGCTACGTTCCTAGAGCTAGTTCGTTTACGGAAATAGCTGCCGACAGCAAAATGTGTTTAACAAGGCTTTGTAATTGTTTTAGATGTACTACGTGTTCTCCAACTTTAATCTACATGTGAAATACAAGCAGCTACCTGTGAATGACTGATTAATGAAGAACAAGTCGCACTGTAGATTTGTAGTCGGTATGGACGTGTCAGAATTATTCGATTTGTCTTGCTATTAATGGTGATGATCACACAATTAAGTCTAGTATCCATTCAATTTCCGTCCGGCTGGGTTTACCTCAAGCCACAGCCTCCTTCACTGTATTTGACGGACCTTCTTTTGAAGTTTAATAAAGGGTTTACTTGCAATCATACATTCCATAGTGATCATTATGTATTATATTGGGTTGGAGGAAGTTGACCGATAGATGCATGCCAGCCACGTTGGACATCTCGCAAAATGATTACTTATCATTCATGATGCAGGTCAAGTCAGGTTACACAGGCTGTTTGATCAGCTGTCCCCAGTACTGTCATTATTGTCTCAAGGGTCACCAGCTGGTTCACCCATCGATCCCGAATGTAAGGACTATGCAGCCCACTTTGCGCTTGCAAGTGAGTCTTCCGACCTTATTGTTTAGGTCGTACATGCATAGCAAGGAATTCAAAATGGTTTCGTATGAGATATTCACAAGCGAGACTATATAACCAATTGAAAGTGAAGTGTAATCCCGTTCAAGTTACTTCGACTTTGATTTCGATTTGAACAAACATTTAAAAAGTTTTGACCACTTCTGCGATTTGAACCTAGGTTTATGAACGTTACTGGACGATTGTAACGGTGGTTACGTAGACTGTGATTAAACATTTGAGTGTAAGAATTCAGCTACTCCCCTAATGAACCTGCGTCAAATGTCCTATTCATACTAAAGTACTGTGTTCTCTAAGTATAACACAGAAATACCGACGGCGCTCGTTTAAATCAAGGTATAACACCATATGGTTGTTGAGTTTGTGTTCATGATGATAAGAAATACTATCTATCAAAAAGAATAAATCATTAACTTGACGTAACCTGACGGAATCTTGGACGAAAGGAATGTATAGTGACCTCCCCCCGAGAGTTCTTCAGGGAAGGACAACCCCATCAAAGAGACCACACCGCTCTAGCCACGTGGGTCTTCTTAAAGATTTAGAACCTCCGGGTGACTGCTTCCAAAGAAAGATGTCAGTTCTTGCTTTACTTTGCTTGATAACCTTGCTACAATTGAAACCGAGAAGTTACGTATCACCACTATTCCTTCCAGTAGACCGTACGCTAGTAGATTGCCCATATCGAATGCCAGTAGTACACACATCGAGCACAGGATTAATCAAAGTAAGGCACCATATCTGGTCATTCTATTTGATAACGAAATAACGGTTACTATTACGGCGGATAACGCAACGACGAATAACCGTAAACAACGACGGGCTAAGGAGTATAGGAGGTTATTTATTCCCTTCCCGACCAACCCAACCGCTCAAGGCCAACGCATGAACACAGAGATAAACCGGCCTTCATACAGATTTTCCATATGTCGTTCAACCAGAAGACAACATGGATACAAACTTGTTCATACTTATACCGTATGGGACCAGCAACAGAGTAAGATCAACAAGAATGGACCAGACAAACGTCCACACAGTGCAGTGTAGGCATGTAATCGGGATGACACCAAAGTTGGCAAGAAGGCTGAGGACTTCCGTGAAGACCACAGAAATAAATGACCATGGCAACTGTGAACACCGCTGACAAGTGTATTTTGTTAGTCCTTTTATCACACTCTGTTTTCGTGGGAACCGTAAACTTCCATGACACAAGCTTTGTTGTATATATTAGGGCATCATGAAAAGAACAATGAAATTTTCGTTTTGGGCGGTCGCATATATGCACTGCTTGTGCACTACTCGGTAGACATGTGTTGTTCTGATCTTATGTTACTTACACAAAACAACCCGTAACTCATCTAGTAAATCAACTGTAGTATTATCATAGTGGTCCACACAATCTTGATTGCATCAACAGCTTTCCAATTTGTGATGAGTGATATTAGTAGGAGACTGAATGGAATATCCCACAAGCTAGTCTATTATTTTGCGGAAGGCATTACATTCATCACCAGCATGAACCTTCAACCAAAAACGTTCATGAAATGTACCACCACCTTTGGAATATTCAGACAGATATGTGTGCTGAACCGACTGTTAAGGTCCATCCATATTTAGGCTAACGATCTATATCTTCGTGTACTACCAGTGTACGCGTTAGGTGATCTCTTCTTGAGATACCGTCCAGCATAAAAAGAAACATTTTTAACCGGTAATGCTAGTGGTCTTCCTACAGTGGCCTACTACATACGGCCCATTGTGGGATTTTTTAAGAAGATACCAAATGTATAGGGTAAACTCACTTTCCATCTTCTGTATATTCCGAAAGACATTATATTGCAATCCGCTGCGTATACCCAGCCTGCGATTTTCAGAAAGATTCCAAGAAGACTACCATCTCAAACCACTTTACTACAAAGATAATTTAGGAATATAGCCCGTATCGTTCAATGAATAACGGATATATAGAGGCGATCAGCACCACGATTTACTGGCAGAAGTGTAAACGACCAAATGAACCAGAAGAAAAGCAATTATTTAAGGCAGATGACTTAGTGTAAACACACTCTATCGAATGAGCCGATAAATTGAGTATCTTAATGCAGTTGCTACAGAACCTCGTACTATATCATCAGAGTTCGTGTTTACCCTGCCACAGATGTCCTACTAAATAGAACAGGACGGCTAGCTTTTATTGATTGCTTTGGATAATCAGTACTATTTCAGCAATATAAGGGTTCTGTTGTAGAAAATGTTTCGGAAGGAAGCATTTCGTAATTAGAAACAGGAACACCCGATTTTGAGAAGCAAAACACGTTCTCGTCCAAATCACGGAAGTCTCTACTGTATGAAGTGCCCCAAGCTAAACCGGAGGACAGATAGATCCAACCACATCGACTGCCTTCACCCTGTGTTTTTCTGTTGATTCATTCAGCTTCGATTTCCTACCTCACCATTTTGATCACGTCGGTTTGTCTAGGCTCTTAAGCTATGAATCCTATAAAAATCTTTACCGAATATAGGCAAAATTGGAAACACTCCATAGTGAACATTCCGAACAGCCAACAATGTCCACCTGGTAGATGACAGAAAATACATCTTTATTGCTAAGAGTATAAAAATGGAATGTACACAGAAATGACAGAAATTTATTGTGAATCACTCAGTTATTCTACAACACAACAAACAAAGCAAGAAACACCGAAATAATTCATTTCAGTAGGTGGGGTAGGAGCGGGTAACAAATCTTACATAGCCACGAGATTGCATTTTGAGTTTTAAACGTGGGTGTTATCTATGATCTGATTCTTTTTTGGTGACTACAATGACTAGTTCATATCTTCGGTAGTACAGTGACATTTAAAGCCAAGATTGCCAGTTTGCTGTTATTCTGCAGAGGCACAAAAATCGGATGTCTGGTTATTTTGGTTGCGTACAAGGAAAGTTTACTTACAGTATGAATTTATGGACTTCCTCAAGATGAACATTCCCAACTGCAATCACTTGGTTTTCTCTGTTGGCATCTATTTTATTGGTTAGCTTTGTTTCTGAACCGCGAAAGCTCACTGAAGTCCTACTAGAATCATTCCTGCAGGTACTGGTTTAAAACTAGCCATCACACAACGATTTCGTGTTGAATGCGCATTCCAGTAAGGAGCAACACGTCAAACGTCCTAGACGTTAACGATTCACAGGGTTTTCATACACTTTTTCTGTTACCTGGACAATGACTCCACAAAACTGACTATGTGGAATTGCGTCCCGTTCGACCCTACATTATGGTTAGTGTGATTATATAGCTTGCTGTCGATGAAGCTATTAGAATAATGTGTGTAGTTTTTGCTCACACTTATAACCGGGATATTATAAAGCATTTTCAGAAAATACAGCTAGTCTGCGAATTAAAGCTAGTTACTGATGTAGACCATTCGGATTTCCAACACCTGTCACCTCAAACTGTCTTGGCTTATTTGAAACTGAAAGAGATTCATAGTTGAAATTAAAGGTACTGTTATCTACAGTAAACGCACTGTCTTTGGGGATGTTCTTTTCATGATAACTAGAAAAAATCCAGAATGATTTATTCATTTATAAACAATAAACTAGCGGAAAGACAAAGAACAGTCTAAAAACCACCTGACAAATTGTGAGCGGTTTATCTTTCATGTGAAAGATTATTATGATTTGGTTTGCGTCAATTAATCATGGAATTCGACGGACTGCAAGCGACGTTAGCGTATACAATGTGATAAGGCACCTGATGGTCATCTAAAACTGTCGCTTAGACATAACATCGTTTCTGGTTGGGGTTACATATGGAGGCCATTTTGACATTCCGATTCTTCGACATAACGCAAATCCAAATGCACGTAATCAGTGAGCGGATTTTTCGCGCAGTCACCTCAACACAAAAAATTGGCAGGTAACACACTTCTGGTTTCGAACATTTTGAGATAATATTTTCCATGAGTGACCTTAGTTAACATGGCTTGTACAATCTTTGTAGCATCACATAATGATGTGGTTATGATAATACGTCTGGGACAATTACATGTAGTAGGTAATCACAAGGTAGCGAAAAGGCGTCCAATAAAACACAATATTTATTGTCCAACACGCTAGTTCACGTGCTACGAGCGCGCTCGCGTTTATGAGTCAGAATTCCAGTCCACAGCACCCTCGGTTTCCGCCCACAGGTCGTGTGCGCTTCTGCCCAGTTTAGGTGTGTGGTCGCCGCCTTCTATCGGGGGATTTTCCGTCTGCGATTCTTCGTCCGTTGGCCCGATTTCGTTCAGCGATGGCTCTTCCGGTCCCTCGTGTTGTCTCCCATCTAACCACTGTGGGCTTTGACCGTATGCCACGACCGTGTCGAGATATTCTTCTGAGTGTTGGAATAATCGCGCCTCCGACTAAGTCGTCCATCCTATTTTGCCTGCCACATTGGTCCGATCCAGTCGAGCGACGACTCATCCGGTCGCCCATGCCGTGACCAATCCGCTCGCTGTGGGTTTTGAACATAAATCCATACTGAAATATTCTGCCGAGTGTTAGAATACTCGCATCTCCGGCCTGATGATCCAACAAGATGAAGCAAAGCCACACACAATGACTGTTGAACGGTCCTTAAGTGAATGCTGTTTTTGTGAAGAAGAAGAAGAAGAAGAAGAAGAAGAAGAAGAAGGGAACTGAGTTGATTAGTGGATTGAACCCTGTCAGACCACAAACTCAGTTTTCTAACGATCCAGAAAGGTACGTTCACCATTACTTGTTTATCATTTTGAGACGAAATACATTAGAAGTGTCAGACGTTCGTAAAACAGCTACGAACTAATACGAAAGTTTTATTGACGAAATTAGATAAAGGATCCGGCATTGTTCCATTAGATAGAACCGATTATGTTGACTAAATGTCATCTATATCGTCCGACAGATCAGAGCTTGCTAAGGGGAAAAGTGATGAGGGTAAAATAGCAGCTATAGAGAAGAAACTGTCCAAATTACTCCGTGACATGATACAACCAGGTTTGATTGAGGCACGCACGTTTGAGCGAATAAGACCAACGGAGACGGTCAGTCTACGCCCCTATGGTCTCTTTAAAGTGCACAAAGATGCAGTGCCCTTAAGATCGCTTCTGCACACGTAAAGTTCTCCGTTGCATTCATTGGCCAAGTGGCTAGTGGAGCTACTGGAACGAATGAAGTCTCAACTGACGCCATTCATGTTGAAACATACTTCTGATTTTTTCGACGTGGTTGCTTCAGTGAATATCGAGAATCAAAAAATGGTTTCTTTAAACGTAACCTCGTTGTTCACAAACGTGCCGTTACAAAAATGTATTAATTTTCGTGCGACTGCATTGAAAACAGACAACCCAATGTTGGCATTCCCATCGCCAAACTAGAAGAGCTACTATTATTCTGCACCTCAAATGTCCAGTTTCAATTCAATGGAAATCTCCGTAAACAATGTGATGGTGTAACAGTGGGCTCCCCGTGAGGTCCGTTGTTCGTAGATATATTCATGGTCAAGTTAGAAATCAACGAACTAGGTCACGTCGTGGATTATTTTGGTCATGGCAAGCGCAACTTAGACGATGTATTTTACTCAATAAACGACAAAAATGATCCACGGTCCTCACTAGCTGAATTTAGTCGTGCGCATCCCAACATTGCATTCACTATCGAATTAGAGATTAATAACTAATTATCATTTTTAGAGGTTGCAATGTTGCGTAGAACCGATGGATCAGCTCTTAGTTTTCTAAAACCATTGCAGTCAATGTCAGGCATATGAATACGGCAACAGAATTACATCTTATCTTATTTCAGGCCTTGGTCTGTGACACAGCATCTTTATCTGAGGTGACAATACGGTGAAACCGTACACACATGTAAACACAGCTTGCCTCGGTCTCGTCCTCCTCAGTGAACTCACACCTCTACATTGCTTCGTAAAACTCAGCGTTTCCACTTCATACATCAACAGGTTGACATCAACCATATTTCCCCCAAGGTTACACTACATCATTTAAGATTTCCAGCTTTGTATTTTGTTGACACTGGTTGTGCACTGGTTTTAGTTGGTCATTATTTGCGTTACAACTTATTATGGTGCCATTTAGAGGCTTAGCAATTTTACCGACGATACTCACAAAGTTGTAGGTAGTAAATCATTTGCTAGTCAGTTGTGTCGTTTGTCTCGAGT
The DNA here is from genome assembly GCA_013368495.1 of Paragonimus heterotremus. Lineage (NCBI taxonomy): Eukaryota > Metazoa > Platyhelminthes > Trematoda > Plagiorchiida > Troglotrematidae > Paragonimus > Paragonimus heterotremus. The sequence goes on from LUCH01000374.1 coordinate 179,934, forward strand.
TCGGCAAAATCCGTACGTCAGTACTGATGTCAAGACCACTAAATGGGACTGTACCAAAACTCAATCTGCCTCAAACTTCTAGATAGCAATGCCATCTATTACAATGTATGGCTACATATGTATTGTGTATCTAACGGTCGAAATTAGCTGAAAGTAATTGACCGGTTTCTTGGCCGTTGCTACACGTCAAGTGTGCGTACTAGGTAAATTTCGACAGAACATCCTAATATCGCAACAGTAGCTACTGAAATTTGTCAGTAATATCCCACTTGCGAGTTTGTTGTGTTGCTAATCGCAGATTCGATGGAGTCCGTAGATTGATGCTGATGGTAAGATCACTCACTGAACCTGTGCGTCTGCCGTCTGTATAGTAGCAACCGACTGTATGCTTCCGTCCGTTTTCGTCAGTAAACGCATACCACTTATGCTGACATACCTTACCTACGAAGTTGTGTAGTTAGCAACGCAGCTTCAGAACTAGTGAAATACGCCCATTTTTACCCCCCAACACTTCCTCCTTCTAGATGTGTGTGTGTAGAAAATTTTGTGTTTCCACTTTGGTCGCTACTTGCAGTTATCTTTATTTTATGTTTTCGTTTAACTTTTCAGCAATTTGACTGACAGTGGCGTGTTAAATAGGATATTGTGACCTCCATGCTACTGATCTTCCAACATGTTAAAATAGTGACCCTACCTTCTGGTTTAATTTAGCAGAGTTGTAGTTCCACACTAGGGCAATTATTCACTCTTCTGCTACGATTTCTCGCATCATCTCCACACTGTCAAACAACAGAGTACAAGCAGAACACGCTGAACTTATGAAAACGTATCTGACGGAAACATCTGAACACTTAAATTTATTTTATTCAAATGTGCAACCGCATCGGAACCAGCGAGACATGAAGCCCTGGTCAGCGACAAATAGCTAATTGACCATAAATTATCGTAAATGTTGTGGAGGTTGCAACAGACCCTTCACGTGGGGTCCAGTGATGATGCGTTATTCCGACAAGTCTTCCAACAACGGCTGCCTAACGCTGTCCACAGCAACCTGGCATCTAGACGGTGAATGCCGTTGCTTGAATTTCCCGAGTTGGTTGATGACATTCATGGTATGTATAACAATTCGGAAGTTCCTTTTTTAGCTCCACATCCGGCAGATTATAAGCTTTGAATCAAAATGTTCAACAGCAACCTGGAGAGTTTACAAGTTTCACCAAGGTCAAACAGCAGCAACTGTTGTCGACCGTCGCGATCTCCTAGAAGTCCAGTACATCGAGTCAGTAGTCGCACTCAAAGGTTTTGCCATCATTTCACGTTCGCCGCAAATGCTCGAAAGTATAGCTCGTCTTGCCAGTTTAAATCACAGAACTCGTCGGGAAACTACCAAGTCAGTCAGCAATGGAGAAAACCAAGCTTGACATTGTTTCCTCTAGTCGTCGTTCATTTGTAAGAAATTTTGCACTCAACTTCATACTTCTGGTTGACTTGAAAGCAGCATAAAACAGCATAACACGCGTGTTAACAAAAACGTTGTTTTAATTGTTTCCAATAGATTGACGATTATTGCTTACAGACAAAGATAACTGACGTTTAACCTTGGTCTCCGTCGTCCAATCACACGAGTTTCGCAATAACTGACGTCTCAGACGACAGCATTATGGCGATTGTCTAACGCACTTGAACGTGCTGTTGGGGTTTAGAAACAACCGCTTGATTAACGTAATCAACAGTCAAAACATTAATAGATTTCATTCCTTCGATTCAGTTATCCACCTAATTTCGCTCACTCAGTTTAACCAGAGGAAGTATTACAAACACCTGGGGAAGTTTCCTACTCTAATTCAGCCAAACTTTCGTCAGATTCACAGTGAACACATCACTTATCAGTGTTGTTGAATACCAGATAACCTACACCAGCCAACGACCTTTCCATTCGAAAAAGCTAACACTCAGCATTTGTTAAACTCTAGAATACTCTTCAACAGAACACCACTCAACATTCTAAAAGCCTGTGGTCGTTGCCATCAGACCTGATGCCCAGAACAAACAGTTTCTGGGGATAATGCGGAGACCACTGTGCACCACACGACGTTACACTACGGGAAAAAATTATTTACCATGTTAGTATGATTTTACAGCAACTCTCTCTGTAAAAACGATATATTTTCATATTGGTATCCTCCGCGTCTATCACCATATCCCTGATCATTCAGTCATTTTGTCCACTCGTATGCCCTGTGGTTCAAGAAAAGCGGCACGAGTTCGGGACTTTGTATGCCAAATTCTAGGTGAGTTTGATTCTGTTTATTCGTATATGTGTGATCTGTTAGTCTCAGTTGTGAACAAGCGAGAACATTCAAATATTTATAGTCAATCTTCCAGCGTCTTCCGCATTTCGATGTTGCAGGTAACTCGATGGAGTGTCAGGTTAAAGTTTTTTTGTTAATTCTCCTTGTCACATAATGTATTCTAACAGGATTTCATGGCCAACCGAAAAACGGAAACAGTTCTCGATTTCTCAACACAACTGCTCAACAGAAACAACTCCAATAATCTTCAGGTTTGACTAATTTTTACCACCGCTTTATTCTTAACAGTGCTATTTTTTAATGCTACCAACGACAGGCCTTCCAACTCTACCCGATTCCAAGTTCGCTATGAATAATAATGCCACGGTGGTTTTTCTAAGTATCATGATAACTGTAGTAATAATCGCTACGTTGAACCATGTACAAGCTGAGTCGTGGCTATCCCTGTCTACCGTGACTGGAATTTAAACATTTGTACTGTTTATGCCAACGTATACTTCACCATATTTCGCAGATACTTCCTCGATATTCGCTATCAACAACTTGATCACGCGACGATGCGTGATCCCATAGTGCATTAAACTTTCAGTATAATCTCAGATGAGTAGAATGAATCTTAGTTGGTTCAGTCACAATGGCCACTGGTTGATACTCCATAGGCGTCATCATTTCAGAAAGAAGACATTTTATAATATGTTAACATTTAATTCGCTCTCATCAGTCGCACACGCAAAATATACGGCAGATATTTAGAGATAGAAAGAGTATAGACACATGCATTCACCCCAGGATTTACGTCCTCAACACCACGGCAACCACTTGGGTTGTTTCAACCACTTTTGTGCACACAACGCCAGCTGGGGTGCTTTGATTAACACGACCTCGCTAAAGGTCAGTACCCTCTGGTTTCGATTGCATAGCAATGTTTCGAACGAGCTAAGTGAGTCCACTTGGTCACTTGTTTTCCTGAGATGTCTAGTAAAGTTGGTCCCTATATCGTTTAGCCTGTTCTACTTAGCTCTCCTGACATGTTACAGATTTGCTTCTTCTTGCCTTTCGACTGGACTTACACAGACGCTGCTGGTCGTTCCTTAACTAATATTAATGATAATGGCTTGTTACCCCATTTTTGTGAGCACTCGATACACACAACAGTTTAAAGATATCAGAAGAACGGTGTGACGAACACGTTTTTTTGGTTATTCATTGTCAGGCCAAATACGTAACATTTACGCGAAGCATTTTTCATGGCGAGGCGAACAAATCAAGTAACAAGTTCAGTCGATGTCAACTCTGTCACAAATACACACGGCGACAACGTTTCGATAAAATTACTTCACAGTTATGGCGCAATTGTAACTGTGCCAGTTTAATCGACTGAGGTGTGGATGGTTAGCCATGGGAAGGCCTGAACAATGTGCTTCTGTTAGCACAGGGGTGGACTGTTCAGTCGGATTCCGGTCGCCCCAGCTTTAAGCATTATTTGGAATATAACATTTTTTGACTGATCGCTCTTGACATCTTGTCGAATTGCACCATACTGTCAACCCGGCCTCTTCTTTTCGCCCGACTTAACTGTTACAAGTTCGTATCCATGGGGCTTCCAGAACTTCTCAGTCTCTTAATTCACCTCTAATGAGACGTTTTACCATCACTAGAAAATATCATACTTTCTAGTTGTTCCTCCACTATGTTTTTCATAAAAGACCATAATTCCGACCAGTGGTGTTCATATAACTTATCCCATGGTGACTTTCACAGAAGATAACTAACCCTGTTCTTGGAGGTTATGAAACGGTAACACAGTCGTGTGACATTGGACAGTCCTGTACAATGGGAAGAGCTTATATCTTGAAATTACTGCTGAATACATTTGTTTCCGAGGTGACTGGAACAGCTGTTCTGGTGGTACACCATAATACGTTTCCATAATGTGTATACCCTAGCTTCTCGTGGAACAACGGAAGCTATAACCGGGCAGGTAAAATAGTGACTTTCCAATCTATGCTCAGCATCAGAATCAGCTGAGCTGAATGAAATCACAAAAATACTGTTCTGATTGACAGTCAGCCAGGGATGTGCAGCGTCCTGTCCAAATTTTAACATTCTGCAGAAATGTAACCGGAATTTATGTTTTAGAAAAATACTGTCCCACAGTCTTAAAGTACTAACTGTGTATGTTAGAATTCCGTGCTTGTTGCCAAATATCGATATTAGCGATTTTTGGTTGATTAATGGGGTTTATTTCTTTCAGTGTGGCGCTTCACATAATTTCTCAATGGCAAATACTAGTGACAACACTTTTTTATCAGTTTGATTCTGGTGCTTTACCGGTTAAGTAAGTAGGTGATCATTATGGCATACTGTATTGTGAGAAACGTCACAAAGATTGTTCAGTAAGTCAGCTTCAGCGCCACACTCAACAACTTCTGACGATTCCTCGTAATACAGGCTACTGTAGCAGACACAAAATAACTTTGGTAACCCCAAAGGCCTTCAAAAATACACCCTGTCAAGTCCACTGAAAATGTTCCACTAAAACATCACTTGGTAATGTTCTTATCTGCGACAACTGAGGTGCAAAACTGTGATAACAAATCATAAATCTAACTAAAGATTTTAAAGTAGCTTTATTCATGAATGGTGACACACATTTTGAAGTTTTTCTACCAGTTGTGCCCTCTTTTCATAGTGGAAATCAATCACCTAATTCTGACTCATTCACTGGTTTAGTTGGAGTCAGAACTGTAGAATGAAGTGCGCTCGAATGCGCATTATTACAATGGCAGCATAAGACAAAGCTGTTTATCACCGGACAGTTGTGACAAGGTGTATGAAATAAACAACGTCAAGTGCAAAGTGTACTTCTCATGGCCGAAAAGGATCTCACATCCGTCGTCAGTAGTTCATTGTCAGTGGCTTTGTTGATTTCACTCCCAATGCCTATAAACGTTTCCAACCTCCGCTCGGAGGTTTTGGTATTTCTAGTGTGAATGTTTGCTATTAGTCCCGGCATGTTAATCGATCTTCCTAAGTGGCGCCGTGCTACTTAGACATGCTGTACACCGTACATCAGTTTTCTTTTCTCCAACGTTTCTCACCCTTTCGGATAGTTGCGAACAGTGGTGGTGTTGTTCGTAGCTCGGAGTGATGGTTTTGGTATTGGTATGTTCGCCGAGCTTGGCATTTAGGTTGCAAACGTTTCATCACCAAGCCAGGTGACATCATCAGTGCGTAATCGTTTTAGCGTATAGTTTTTTTGAGCGCTCAAAATAAAAACTACGCTAAAACGATTACGCACTGATGATGTCACCTCGCTTGGTGATGAAACGTTTGCAACCGAAATGCCAAGCTCGGCGTTTCTCGCCCTATTGTCAATTGCCGACCAATTCTCTCTGATTGAGAAACAGTTGGTCCCTGTTCTAGTTAACTCTCTCGACACATCATGTTAATTTGCTAACTCACTTCAGTGAATTCGTTTCATGTTACCTTTCAACTTGATCATGTAAATTTGGCTCCCTCTGGAAAATATGAAATAATGAACAACCTGGGTACAATTGGTAATTTGATTCACTGACGGGAATATGATCACTAACAAATTAAATTACCGATTGTTCACAAGCTCTTCTGGAAGCACGAATTCTTGATCGAACTTAATTAAATTCTAACAGATAGCGTACAGATTATTGGCTTTTCCGTTAAGGCAAAAGCTTTTTCGGTCCCTGGCCGCCGTCACCTCTGTTCCAGATAAAATCTTTTGTATGGATCTAATCACCATTATTTAGCATTGTGAAACTGTCCGTGGTATCGCCCCATCGCCTGTTTTTGAGCCTTTACTTGCATATATCGTTCACTGATTTTCTGGACCACCTCCTTCAACAATTAATTCCACGTTGAAGTTCTGTCCTGGGCAATAAACCTGCTCAGCCCGATTGTCCTTTGTTGGATTAAATAAAGAAAAGTGACTGGTTAAATCGACCGCAGTCATTCAAGGTCAAATGGTTGATCGTTAACATGAATTCAGCCATACAAACACGTATTGCTTCATGCATTCCGAATGAGTAGATTTGAGTTAGTGTGCAGCTGCAAGTATAGTGAGTTAAAAGCAAGAGTGACACTGTTTTCATATTGAATTTTAGTCACCTTACTGCTCTGACTTACACACATATGAGTACTGGCACAATCAGTATACAGTATGATGCATATGGACGTGGAACGTTTTGAATTGGCTGTAAAACTTGTTGAGGTTTCGCTCCTCAGTGAGGAGGCAATAAGTTTGTGTTCTGCCACCTGCTATACTGTCCTGTCCTACAGAACAGCACAGTCATAGATGGGCGCTCTACGAAGTCTCCGGTCGCCACCATCGTGGCATTATTTTGGACACTTGTCACCAGGAAACTAAATTCATGAGGGTAAATCAAAGCATTCGTCGTTACTCAGTCACTGTTTGCAAATTTCTTCCATTAGGCCGACTGCGTGGACTACGGGCCCTGACGGTGTCCAACAGATTATTACATCGCCCTACGTTCTCGACGATAAATAAAACCCGTATTATGATTTGCTCTAAGGGAGAGTAATAGCTTAGCTGTATACTCAAAATGATGTGCACCATTACACTGTCACACAACATATAACACAACGAAAAATTTGGATGTGTGTAGCAGTGATTAGTTGTTGTGCCAAACCACAACGGAAGGTCCCACTGATATGGAAGAAGCCCTGGATAAACAGTAAATCATGAACATCAAAACTTGCGTTTCCAAGGACAGCGCAATACACTTACATTTACTTTACGCTAAAAAAGCGGTCATGTAAGTCTGCATCTACTCTGTGTCGTACCTCATTGTGAAAGGATGCCAATGGCAGGGGTGTAAATATATTACCACAGACGTGGATTGACTTCTAGTTTAAGGACGTAGACTTCTTTCAGGATGCATATGAAAACCTAACTTATATGTATTCTATACCAAAGGACACTTCGACAAACTTGTGTGAAAATTTTTCCCATGATTGTCAATACGTGACGTAAACTTTCGCAGTTTGCCGGCCAGAGTAAATCACTCTATTGTAAGGTAAATTTTCCACACCGAACAGATGAGAATTTTCCTCATCACTAAACCAGTCGCAGGTGTTTAGCTCAAATGCCCAGCGCTTAACCGTACTACAACTTCTCGTACGTCATGGCTTCCTGGTGTGAATAAACAGTTGGATATGTCAATCGTTTTCTGTCTAGGAAAGGTAGTCAACATTTTTCCATTTTGTGGATTGTCACACGTCAGTGGGAGGTACTGTTGATGTCCCGACGATACTTGGAACTGGTTCATGTGCAGATCATAAGGCTGCGTGTATAGACGGGTATTTTATGGAAAACGTTATTCAGTCCTATGTCGAAAACCTCGTGAGTCGCACGCAGGACAATGGAGTCTATCGCAGTAACCAAAAAGAATAACTATATCAGTTTACAGGATTGAATTGCACGTGAACAGTACACGTCCCAATAAATCAGAGAACGTACTCGATCAGCACAGTATTATACCAGTGCTGCTTGGAATGTGCTTTTATGGACTGATATACAACAAACACCATGCAGTATAGCTAAAACTTCTGGATTCATGCATGTGAACCGCAGTGAAGAATTGTTTCACAAGACAACAGACTCAGCATTTGATGATTCAGTTCTTGACTACCGTTAGATTTGTAGTCTATTAAGTTATCCAACTGCATTCGTTAGGTTCATTTTTGTTACAAATAATCTGAAAACTGTCCAGCCATGTGGGACAGTTTTTAATAATGAACGAGTTTAGGTCACGACATTATTTTCTTCGAAAAATTGCGAACCTTTCAAAATTGATTACGAAGTATCATTCGTGGCTTACCATATTAATGCTATTGCCTAACTACATAATTAATTACGTGGTACATAATACGGATCATATCACACTCCTTTTGATCAGCTCACTATATCAGTGTTATTGTGTAAAATATAAATCTGGGTTTAAGCAGAGTATATTGGCTACTACTATTGAGCATTTCAGACCACTACAAATAGGCTTTGCTTTTATGTCGGTACTGAGCAAAAGTAGGTCGAAATGCTGACGTGGTCATTTGTGTGTGCATTGAACTCAGGAATCCTAGTGCACTGCTGAAACATCTCAAACATGGAGTTACAAACAAGAGGGTTGAATTGAAAACTTTCATCACATAACATAATATCGGCGGAGAAATGAAAACTGACAAACTAGCAACCGTTCTGAGTTATTCCGTTCATTTGATTCTGAATGAAATGATTAACGACATTTCAAAATTCACTTGTATCAGCAAGAAGAGACAGTGTAACACTCCGTGAAAGTCAGATACAGGTGACAGTACGGCACGCGAGAAAACGTTAATTACTCGTTGGATATATCGTGCCGTTCCCTTATTTAGGCAGTTTTGCAAGGATTTCATATCACGAATCACTTTCCCAAACCCATGTCAATTTTGAATGAAATTGAAGCAAGCGTTCACAGATTAGTCCACTTAAGTTAAATTCATGATCGTATCTCATCTGCACCAGGTGAATTATCTCCGGTTTGCCAGTGAAGAATAAATAACTGTTGTTCAAGAATAAATACATGAACGAAAATTCATTTAGCAGGCAAAATGTAGAGACCAGCTGAACCCAATTTGAATCAAACAAGATTTTCAAATATTGCAACCGAATATGCGTTAAATCGTTGGTTGCATCAATCTACACAAATTCTAGCAGATGTTCTATGGTTTAAGATTTGTCTCACAATGTGTACGATGAATATTATCTGAATTCTTGGGCAGCCACAATTTAGACGTCTATATTAATAGCTAAGTGGTTTTTTCGCCCACGTGAAGAAGTAAACAGAGCTAAATAAACACCGAACTTGTTAATAGTTCCCATTGACATACTGAATCAAAACTAATACAGAACGACAAGCGATACCGCCTTTAACAACAGCCAGAGTGTTGTCATCTTGAAGCCTACAAAACGATGCTGAGATTTTCTAACCAACCGGTCAGACTGCTTTAAAAACCACGTGATGCTCTGTCATGTACTGAGGCTGACAGCTAGTGATCAAACAGATCTCGTGCATTTTGTGTCATCACAGATTATTCTTACACAGATTTATGGAGTAACGAGTGCGTTGAGGATGTAATCCAAAGGCACCAGAGCGTATCACTAAGATTGCATATAACACCAAATCCGGGTCTCCTGATACTTTCAAGTCCTTTGATGACCGGGCTCGTCTTATCATTAATATTCTGAATATATCATGTAGAGCAAGCCAAGAGTACATGCACCCACGAAAACCGTCATTTTTCAAAATTAACTATGGTGATTATTTGAATAGTTTCAGCTGCAAATCACCTTAAGGTTTCCAGTCTCAATTCACAAATCAATTTCAAGTAGATTTTCCTTTTTACAAAATCCATATCCGCATAAAGAAAACCTTTTTGAAACATTTGCTTTTAATGCGCTCAAAAGGTGCAACATTTTTATTCTAAGACAGAGATATAAAACAGGTTTTGATGTTGCAATGTTTAGCTAACTTGAACTGAAACTGGTTGATTTGTCATGACGGCGGTTGGACAGGAAGCATAAACCGATATCACAGACATGCAACTCGTAGCCAACAATGATCTGCTAGTCCAAATGTTTCTGAGCGCGTTGAAATTTTTCCACCTGTACTGTTCAATTACAAAAGAATTACAACTGAAATAATGTTTGCATTTTTTGTGAGTTCTACTCATGGGTTGGGTAAAAACAACTTCACTTTGGCTGCTGACATGAGAGTTAAATTCATATCACTCTTCCATCAGGTTCCGACGTCTTGCTCCCAAGCAGAAAAACTTGTAAAAGAAGAAGACTTTTCACATTGACATTTCGAGGTCAATATGTCACCCTAAAAGCGTCGACAAATTGTGTTTAAAAGCAGTAAAACAAGATGAATCGATTACGACTGTTCCTGAAAAAAATATGATTGAGACGTTTTGCAACGACCCTAAGAAGCAACGGAGAAGACCGAGAGTATTGTGATGCTAATTACTTTGGTTTAACCCAAAAAATGCCGATGGCGTTAATCGGGTGAAGTAATTTACTAGTTTCTGTTACTCATGTGGTTTATTACATCAGTTGGAGAACAGATAGAATTCTTCGAAAGACGAGTAGGGGATCTTGGTCGGCCAGACTGGCTGACAAACACACCTCCACATAGTTTGTTCACTTATTTGTGAACAACTATCGGAAGCTAGCCACTGCGTGGAACAGAAATCCACGTTCGCCGCAAGCATGCATGTTAGAAAGTGTCACCCATGAAAACTCTTTCTGGCATTACATCAGAAGTATTCTCAGAATGGAACAAGAAAGAATGATGTTTTGATAATTCTATAAGCTTGAAATTATACTGATTAATGTAATGCTTCGGTAAGAATCGTTATTAGATTGGTCACCTTCATTGCAATAATCATGACTGGCTAATTTATTTTGATGTGATATACATGTAAACAGATTATGATCGTTGATGTTTATTCCAAACATTTCTGATGCAGTGAAAGCATTGTGTTATATTGAGACTTACTATGAGAGGCAACTGACATGTCGCCACACATTTCTATATAATTCAGTCTCAAGTTAGAAATGTTTGGAACTGTTTGAAAGAATACCGTCATATCAAAACGTCAGTAAATTGTGCCAAACAAAAACAGTTGGCGTGTTGGTCAATAGGATCTTTTAAATCTACCTCAATTCCATGTGTGTACGAAATAGGAACAAAAACATAAATATCTACGCGATGTTTCCAGGTTTATCAGTGAAGCGTTATTTGTTTGCATCGGACACCCTCACTTGATAACAACTATGCAGTTTTGAGCTTTCTTCAACAAATTTGAGATAAACGTTAGTTAGTTTTGTCTACGATGAACGCAACAAACTGTAACATCCCTTATCGCTAAGCCCCAAATTAAAACTCCCACAGGATCACGGAAGAAATTACAAACACGTCTGGTTTCAAAATTGTTGGGGCAGGTTTTACAACCTTCTTTTCTCGCTTTCAACCTAACAGCATAAGCAACTCGGAAATAATTGTCTTAATTTCATCAGTAGGTTTGTAATGTCCACGCCCTACTTTTGAAGACCATTTACGTTAAAAGATGAGGAATAGCACTGTGTTAGCTTCAAACAAGGAAATAATGCCACTTCAAAGCAATTGCACAGTGATCCTTTGTGTAGTCACTTAGCCAACTTCAGCGGTTTGGCCGGGCATCAATCATTTGGAGAAAGAGCCGATATCTACAACGGACTGATACCTGTGATTGTAGCTGGTCAACGATTGCTATTAGATACCACTAACAATCGGAACGTAAACCACTCAAATTATCATCACAACTCTTATCATTTTCAAGAGTCAAGGAAAGGGTCCTCCGAGTAAATTTGGAATAAACGTGATCTACCTATCTACACTTACACCACTTTTTATAATGTAATCATTATGTTAGATGTAAATGCAGTTAATAGCAGATTTTAAGAAGACCACTCTCACCAGGTGTGGTTTTTCTTTAGTATCAATTTGAGATATATTCTAGGACAGACTTCATGGAATTTAAATGAGTCGGTTGGGCCGCAAGACTGCAAAAATTCACCAAAATATTTCCAGCCACGTTGGTGCGAACCCAACGAGTTTCACATATATTTGGAGGTAGGATTTTCAAGACACTGAATGAGGTTGCAGACTGAGTAATTAAATTCAAAAATTAACCCACCTCGACGTTGGGTCTATAGTTAGTCAGTGAAGTTAGAATGCAAAAACTAGGTTCGTAATGACAGAAGTCCTGAATATTTTGAGTGCGGTCAAGCTGCAAAACATAGCAGCGGGTTTGATCAGAATTGTACAAGTTGAAAAAGAAATCATATTTTGATACGAGACCCCCTACAAACCCCAATCAAGGAAATAGTGGCAAGTCTCGGAAAGTTGATTCTAACAGGCAGTATAAACAACTATACTGACGGCAACAGATGAATTATTTCTAACCATTTACTATGTTTCTTGAGTGCCCAATTTAGAGAACGAATTTATAACAGTTCTGATCCGCAAAATTCCATCGTAGCAAGCTAAAAACCAGGGCATGTAATCTGTTTCTGTTAACAATACGACTTTAATCCGAACCGTAATAATCGAGTTTGGAAGTATTTCCGTGTTCTTCAATATGAATCCTTACTTCTGTAAATTATGTGATCTACACTCAACGTGTAAGTTAACTATCCTGCTTGCCATGCGGACTGGAGCTGTGTCATGAAAGCTTACATTCTGTCTAGACTGGTTGTCTAATTATTTTACGAATAAAGCTCCCTACCCTGACTAGTTTCACGGGGACAGAAACCGAACGCGAGCTGTGCATTTCCGTTGCACACATTAGGGTGCAGGAACAGCCATCCAGTCGGGTTTGAAATCTTTCCAACAGAGTTTGTCATTTTAGCAAAAACTAATCGGAAAATCCCTTAATGTAGATCAGTCATTTTGTGGCAGTTGTATGTTTCACATGCACGTGTGTGTGGCGTGCGAACAAAGGAGATAAGTGGGGTATTAAATAACATGCATACTTGACTGTTGTCTTTTGTGTTCTGCAGGAAACAGTCTTCAATTTTACCGATAATTTTTTCCCACAAAATTGTCTAGCCTAAGTCCGACTCTAGATTATCAGATTATTCTGTAGTACACTAACACGTCTAGACAACTATCAGATAAAATACTTCGAAGCAACCAGCCGACATAAACTTAAAACACACTATTCCTCAGACCCTTTCGATTTTGTTAACACACTCAACGATTCAAATCCATGCACCCACACTGTGTTGTATACATCGCGGTACCGACTGATTAAATGACTGCTGAGGTACACTGGACTGTCACCGTGTTACCGATATACATCCTGCCTAACATGTAGATTTCTTAAATGGACTGAATCGAAGAAATTGCGTTGAGATCAACTTGTTCACCAAAAAACCTAAAAAATGTGAAGACCATGTGAATTGTGATAGACCAACTGGTAAGTCAGGAGTTTGGTCGAATGACAAATTACAAACAGTTGAGCCAGATAGAAAAAAACTATGAATACCATGATATGATATCAGTTTGTATTGGGAAAAGGCGCCAGAACGCCAACGCGCTGAATGGAGAAATATGTGTTGCATAAACTACCGGACAACATAGTTCTATTGTCCATTAAAAAACACATTTCTACTAAGAAAGCTGTTGAGTAACCAATGTTCTCTTTGTTGAGCTTTTAGTAAATTCCTTCTAAGCATTCCTTCAGTAACAGTAATTTTGAGTTAAATGCTGATAGTCCTCAGTCGATTATTTTGCAGGTGTGATCAGTGAGTTTGAAAAAGATGTTCATGAAGACATCTTGCTATGTTTGATTCCTTCTGGTTTTGCCTAGCACGCGTTGGAAGAAGTGGAAGTTCACGTTCTTTGAGGAGCAGAATCAGTCAGTTCGGTTTGTTTCGTTTTTCGTCACAAGTGGAGGCCCTATAAAGTTAAAACGCATATCGCAAGAATTGTCTGCAGTTTTTCTGTGAGACAGGGAATCTTGTACATACAGGATAACTTTTGTTCAAAAACACCGAATTAATGCACTAGTTTTGGATTAAAAAAAACTACACAGACGTCATTCTTTACATTGAAGAAAACCTTCATCAAATGGCCACCAAAGCGGGATGCCAGCTGAGTCAAACAGCAATGAAATCGGATCACTATATTAATGTGACACGCTGAACAACGAAAATACAATGAATGTTGAGATACAATCACTTAGTGGCTTTACTCCAACGTTTGTTTGTTTAGATAAAATAACAAACATAACATGATATAACATAGTAAACATTAACATAAAACCCAGTTAAACGTCGATAGCCCAACAATTTCATATTTGCACCCAGTCACTCACCCAACTCATTATCGTTTATGGAATCCGACAAAAAATCTATGGTTTTGATTATTCAGACAGGATTTCTCAAACAGTTCACGTAAGAATCCACAAGCGCCATTATTAAGTATTAAGATCGTATTACTAATAAGTGATGTGAAGATTTGCTTATTAAGGAGAAATATTATTGTTCCAGTCTAGTCAATGCCCAAATTTTTCACGGTCAGGTTGCTTCTAAAACACTTTCACCAGTAAACTACTTTAAACAGGTCGAACTTAGTTTTATCCTGCGGTATATTACTATCGAAAGTTTATGACGCACTAAAGTTTAACAGAGTGGTTTCCTCTTATATTCACCTACACAGAAGAAGAGCGCAGCTGATCGAAATTTAACTCCATCCCATTCTGTTTGAAATAATGCTTCACTGTTAGCTAGGAAAGTATGATCAAGCAACAAATAGAATACGCGAAACGCGATGAGGTGAGTTTTAACGTGTTTTTGTTTACAGAATTATCATCTAGTAGCCCACCAAAAGTATGATTGCAGGTCTGCGAGGTCAGCGGTGGTCAATCTGATTGTACACTTTTAATGGTCCCAACAACCGTCCACATTCCTCAGCAAGAAGAAACGACCTCTATCTCCCTTGTTCAGCCGATGTACGTTCCAACTAACCGTGATGTGACAAATGAGGTTACACGAAAACAACCTGTGTGCACGCGATCAACCGCCAAAAGGCTCGCTCACGAATGCAAGGTCACAGAATTGGTTTGACTTGTTTCCCGGCGAAATCGATTGTTGACACGGCCTGTATCTCACCACATGTTTTTGTGTCGTCCAGTTGACAAGTTGGTCCTTCTGGGGAGGTTTGTTTCAATCACGGGATCAGACGGTGCAGCGAGTTTTGTGCAGGTGGGTTGGACTTCAGAATAGTTGAAGATGCGGAAAGTGACCGAAATTTGAACAACATGACAGTGTGTTTGAAGACCTTGACTGGTTGAAATAACGCTCTGTGTACTGGTTTTTAAACCTGAACGCCCGAAAGCTTGTCACTTCAAAAATAGGCGAATAGTCTGTTTGTCGTCCTTTGCAGCTATCCATATGGTTTAACAACAGTATATTCGTAAGTTCATAGTTATCACGAAGACCAGAAATAGAAAATGTTAAGCATATGTTTGTTAGAGGAAACAACATTCCTGTTTTGTTAACTCAACAAATTAAAAAAACGTATTAAAATAACAACACCCTTTTAATTCTTAACATACGAAAAAGAGTTGTTTATTTGAATGACATCAGACATACCTCGAACATAAGAAAAAAAGAGAGTAAAGTCGGGGTTAGTCCGTAAACACCTGACAAAACTAATACTAATATTGATGAGACAGGTTTGTCAGTGCACTCGGAAGAAAAAAAAACAAAATGTTGCACGCCACTCAGGTAAAGTTATGTAAACAGATAAATAGCAGGCTTCAAATTCGGCGAATTTTGAACTAAACTATGAAGTGATTGTGAATTTGAATGTTCGTACTGCTTGATGATAATCGGATAGACGAGGAGGCCAAAGATCGCCCAGAGCGGTAGCCTTTCATAAAAACATTTCACTTAGATCGGAGTAAAATAACTAGAAGACGAACATTGGTATTAATTCCTCAATGCCAAATGAACAATCACAAGAGAATTTTCACTTCAACGTTAAAAATATTTCGATGGAGATATGAACGGAGAAGTGAACATCGATCAAGTAAGGCATCGATGACACTAACTACAGCTCAGGTCCACTACAATGTAACGTTCACAAGCAAACGCAGCTTAGGTTCAAACCTATTGCGAACTGTGGGTTTTGTCGTTGAGGGCTGAGATCAAGTCCATCTTTTAGCCAATTGTTGAGATGTGTCGTTCGTTCCACAAAAACATAGGCTTACCATTCTCTGTGATGATAGAGTCCGTTTGTAAGAACTACCTGTTAACCCATTTAGAAATACTCTTCTTCCTTGAATTCTAATGACCGGCTGTGCAATGTAGTTTTTAACACGGAAAAATGAAAATTGATGTACGTGGTGTGATTTGGCTCCAGTAGGTTGATCTTTGACGGCGGACACAGGTAACACATGTATCTGATTATGACACGCAATCCGGCAGCGCTGTAAGTTCAGCTCAACGAAAAGACAATTTGATGCGTCGACTGCAGCATTACAACATCTTTGAGCTATCACTGTCATAGTACTCAAGATTTTCTTTGCTGAGGTCGTCGCAGTAAGTTTGTTCGAACCCACATTATGTGTTCAGAAACGTTTGTTTGTGAACCTTAGGCTACTACGGACCTAAACTCTAACGAATGTAATTCAAGTCTCAAAGTCTGACGGTCGTTCGTTTTTCCTATCCTCCCATACATTGTAAACGTCGAATTGAACGTTTCCGCGTTACCGGTTAGTTGTTGCTACTAGCCCATACGAAATTCCAGCACCTATCACTGTTAATGTTCTAACTATTTCGTTTAGGTTCGATCGGATCAATCCGGTTTCTATAGAAAAAATGGTACATATGGAAGCAAGTTTCCCATTTGCGTAATCTTTCTCCCAAGGTGTGTACTGGAGTTCACAAATGTAAAGTAAAGGCCGAATAGAGAAGCAAATACATCAGTACAGTCAATAAAAATTGCACAAGCTTTATGGTGCACTTGTTCACAAGTCACTGAAAAGAAAAATACATTCTCAACAATAAGCTGAGGAGCACCTTATTTAGAAAGGACCAAACAACAAATCACTGGACGTCCAGAGACAGAACACTGTAGGAGATTTGGATAAACGGTTGCATCTTCGGAACAGTCGTCCTTAGTTCACCTTCTCTGATTTTAGCTAATAACTGAACATGTTACAAACGGTAAGTCAATGAAAAACCAGATTATCCAGTTATGCACTTGACTATTTTAGTGCGAGTTCATTTTACACTGACAACTGAATTCTTTTGGTCTATTTAACATATAACAAACTGATACGCAATACGAGATGTCACCAAATTGTTTATCGTCTTTAATCTGGACTCTAGATCATTAGTGTGTGTGAAAACTGTAGTGGGCATCATCAGCACAAACAATTTCGGATGTCCTCTATGTTAAAGTAGGAATATCGTAGAATCCAAGGTAGCCAGACTGCATGAGTCAACGATCAATCTACGCCTAGAACAGAATGTCAAGTGTTGAGCAGCTGCATTTCAAATAAGTGAAACTAATCTAAGTCTTGGTCATAAAACCACACGTTGACATTGTCGTGCGATGGAAGAAGCAAAGTTTTAGGTAAAATTTCTCGTGTCTGGTACGTCATCCCAACAAACAATCACTGGGTCGTATTTTCATAATCAAGCTAGACAGCAATCTTGTTTGAAAATAGAATCTGCAACTTAGATAAAAAAAATTAAGTGTGATTCATGACGAACTGTAATTCCAGATTTGTTTGTCGTAGTATGGTCGTTTCCGTTAATGAGGTTTGAATTATTTGCGTTTTGGGAACCGTCCACTCAGCAATCTCACTCGGTCCTTTCTGGTTGTCAATGTCGACAAACCTGTTAGAGTATCCGTTTGCAAGCAACACTTTTGACATTTCCCTTCTTCGCGTCGAAAGCTGTCACAACAGGCCTGACAGGTTCTGTGAAACAATGTTAACAATAGACTTCACTTGAATGTCACACGTACGTCAGTGAAAAGGTAAATACTGATTAGTTCAAGTGACTTGTGATTATCTCAGCCTTGTAATCAATCATCCCGTCGTACAGTGAAGTATTTAGAAACGATCACCTGGTATTTGATTCTTCTTTGTGAAAGGCAGGAATGTTCTGGAATATCAAATTCGAGAGGACAGGAAATGTATGTAATTGATGAGAATCAAGATGTTATCCACATACAACCTAGAGAGAGAGTACCAAAGCTGTAAAACACCTCAGTTGTAGCTCAATCATCTTTAATGTGTATTCGTTAACGTTGTGACCATGTTAGGGTAAGGTGAGGCTGCTTGGCCGGAGAAGCTAAGAGAGGGATCAACGAAATAATTTTGAAAGGTATTTTGTCAGCCGCATAGGCTCAACGATACCACTTTAAACAGATATCACACTTTAGAATTAATAATGCGATTTGTTGTTCGGATTTTTTGTTCTCAGTGATTCAAACGAAAGACAACTTATTAATCGGAAAAGATGTTCCCAAATGAAGAAAATCTCACTGTGAATTGGAATCAGCCCTACGACATATTACCAACTACCACGCTTCAAAACATTTGCCATAAACCATAGTGACTTAGCCCAATAAAGTATTATGTTACAACACGTATTATTACTGCACACTTCAATGCATGCGGATTAGTTATTTTGATCAAACGGTAATAACGGACGAAATGTGTACAAAAGTAAAGGAATACAAATTGTTGGATTCCGGCAAAGCTAACAAACTCAATTTTATGGACTGATCAATTTAACTGTTATTCTCTACCCTACCATAATTAAGAAATTTGGTTCTAACTTACAGCTAAATAGATGAAAGGAAATTGGTTTCTACCGCATAATTTACCGTTGCTGCATTGGCAGAATAGATAGACTTTCTTACAATGTCCGTTACCTCAGTTTGATAATTATACTGACCGCCTATCTGACCAACGAGCGGTCGTAATTCCATGTACAAAAGTAATCCGTTCATTCTAGGGTCGCAACGAAGCTATCGAGTCTTCGATTACTTCATTTCCTCTTCTGATAGCGCGCACAACAAAAACAGTGTTTGCAACAATCAATAAAGCTATGTTTTCACTATCTGCAAACTGAGTTCGCATAAACGCAATGTTGAAATTTTACTTCATCCCAGCACACACTGATGCACAATTTCTGAATCCCTCTCTACAACGGCCGTTGATCTTTTTCCGATCCGTCACATGAATTTACTCTTCCGGTCGCAACAATAGTTGTTCAAGCATTATTCCAAGGGTCGATTATGAGCACTGATGACTGAGTGTCCCAATTGTAGGCAGAAGGCTAGGTATTTTTATCGCCTAAGTTTTCAGCATACCATAAAGTATGAAATGTATGTGTACACTTACAGGTGACTAGCCAGAACATTCGTTATATTCGTAATTGCCTCCAACGGATATATTTTCCCCACTGTAACACTTTGATACTAGCGTATATAAATTATCACACAAAGCGTCATGATTAATTTTGGCTTGCTGCCATCTTAGATAGCATTTCGGGATGGTTTATGAAACTATTTTTCGTTCATTTACGAATACTAAAAGACTCTGCTTAGAATTTGCCCCTGTAGTATCGCGCAGATGATTTGTAGTACACAAACACGCAACAGTATTTCACCGGACCTGTCAAAATTATGAACTTGAAAAGAACCGTGCAGTTTATCATAGTAACAAAACGTGCCACATGGGTGAACATTTGTAAGCTGTCTTTTCCATCGTTATATCATTGTCAGAAATGATTATGTCAACGTAGGCTAAAATACTTAAGTCTGCGGCGGTACTAGCATTAGTTGAGTAGTGTACAGCGTCTCTAATGAGTAGTGTAACATGAGTCTAACACGCGAGCACTAAGTAATAGCTGTCCACTCCAGGATGACCTGAAGCTAGGAGCGCGTACTGAAAACGTGTATACGCACTGTTCAAAACGAGGTCAACAAAGAGACTAACGATACGCTGCCGCCAGCTGACCTGGATACATGCCACCTGTTCAATATACTGCCTAATTCTGCGACCGTAGGTTTTCGCATATATTTTATTGAACATTCAAAAATAAGCACACTAATAAGCCGGGGAGCTGAACTACCTTTTGCTGGTGGTCACTGGGCGTTCTTGGTGCAAACTTTAATGGACGTAAATTTCACCAACTCCCATGTGGGTCAGTCACTCTGTCTGATTTCATTGTACTGGTTATTATTGCTCATGAAAGTCAAACTTTCGAGCACCATTTCAAAGGCATCCAAAAGTACACAACGATAATAAGCACAATTCATTTTTTACAAGATTTGGCCAGATAGACACATCGGGTGCTGTTTTGACGGTACACGGTTATACGCATCGAGGAAAGAGTCTATTTCAGCGGGAACTGAGTAGTCAGCTGCGTATGATTTCTGACCTCTTCGACAGCGAACACACATTCCGAAACAAAATTGCAGAAAGCCAATAAATAAGGCATACTTAGCTGATTCAAACTAACTTTGACAAATTCAGATATATGAAAACCTTTGGTCATACTGGTTTCAACGAAAGTCGGGTGGTTTCCTTGACCTTGCCGTCAAACTGATTCTGTTGTATCCTGCCCTGAGTAAAATTCATTAAAGGCTTAGGTATTGATTCTCAGGTGATCACTCAAAATTATCTGAGCTCGTTTACACACGCAAAATGACAAAAAACCTCGGCTATTATTTCAGTTTTCACTTACCTATCCAAAGTGTTCGAATTCAGTCTACAGTACTCGATCCTTATATAAGTCCAGGTCTTCGGTGCTCTCTTACAACTAACACACCAGATTGCCCCTATTACGTCTAAAACCTATGAATGCAATGGATGGGATAACTTTGTCGCGGTCGAGATCTGATTACTAGTTCCGCGACAGTGGTCATCGTCTTCATCTGCTATGATAGTCTCACTTTAATGGCGACCAGTATGAAGCTCCCAGAAAAGCTCGCAGCAGCGTTTAACAAGTTGAAACCACCCCGATGATAAATCGACACTCCGAAGACTAGGTTCACATTAACTCGTGGCCACCATGAGTATAGCGCGAAAGCTGTTGCGAAGAACTTCCTTCCCGTTCGCCTGGATGCAATCAACGTATTCAGCGCCTTCTAGACAATGGCCTAATGATGTATTTCAATAAGTTGTGTGGGTGAAACCTCCACTAACATCCGAATGGAACTCCATACGGCATTAAATATAATAACTTCAGCGTTTCAGAAGCTGCAACAGCGCACTAGTCCGCCAACATAGCTTTTAGCTTCAAGGAAGAATCACTTGTTAGTTCTGAATCAAACCACTACAGTACACTAAAAGGTATGGGCTATAAAATCCTTCAGATTGATTTGCAGGGATTTCACATTCCAATCAGCTACAACCATAACCCGCTGCGTCTCAACGGACTGGTCATTTCAAATTTAGCCGCCATCTTTTACGTTTTTAGCAAAATCACGAGTGGATAAGACACCTACCAGTCGATGCTCAATTCTGGAAAACATGATGAAAGACGGTTTATTTGACCTTAGAATGGAGGACGCTGGTTAGCTGCCACGCGATCAGGACGTGATATGGTGAAGATGTCAGACGTTCAGGTGATGTGGACGAATATGTTCTATCACACAGTAGACGGCCATGACCCGTCTTTCTTTCTGCAGCTGTTGCCTGCTCTATTCCGACCAAGTCTTTCCCGGGATCCTTATTTGTTCTACCCAGCTTCCATTTGAATTTCCGCTGACGAAGGTCTGGGAGCTTCGAGGTTGTGAGGTTACCAGTCAGTTCTCTGTTGTTATGACGACAAACCTTGTTCACAGTTTGCTAGTCCTGTTAGATCATTCACTGTGCACATTATACTGGGCTCACACGCGTGGCCAGGGGTCCGAAAATAAGATCGTGCAACTTTGACTAAACAGTCTTCGCGAAGCTACGAGTAGTGATGTCAATCTCGTTCAGCTTGATTGCCGTTCGTGACAACACATCTGTGGTACTTGGCAATGAGCATATCAAGTGACTTTCGAATCTAGGCTACTCGGAATAACAAGTTCAGTAAATATGGGACCAATCATTGCAGCGTCGCCACTTGACCAGTCTTCCGGATCATTGGCTATCACGTGGATTCCATATCCTACCGTCCTATAATCAAAGCATCAGATGGAATCATTTATCACTCCTCTTGTAGTACCATTTTTTGAATCGGACAGTCCGCCAACGCAGTCGATGAATTCAACCTGACGACCACTCTGGATTATCTGAAAATGTGACACTTTTATGCGGAGGGTTTGCCGGTTTTTCCGTCAGATTTTTCACCGACAAACATTCGTTCGTCCCGATGCAAGTGCCTTCAAAATACCGTAAAAAGAAATTAACTACACCAAACCATTCCGTTTTAACCTTTTCTTTGATATTTCCTACAAGGTTTTCCATTTTGGTGACCACAGTAGTTTCCATATATCCCATTCTGCTGGAGGGGATCTGCCCATTGGCTGGTGTCGAATAAGAGCACGATGCAAACCTTAACTTGTTAATAGATTGACACCTTCATATTCGACCAACAGCCCCCTGAATTCGGAGCATGTCTTACGTTTGATCACGAAAATGTAAATTCTCACGTGCAGTTTCCACCTCGCCGTTCATATTGTTTGCATAGTAAATCTTGTGGTCAGCACAGAGGATGTTGACCAACTCGTGAAAATACCTGCCACCCATCTTCAACATGGACCACTAGCAGTAAGTAGGTGCAATTTAGGTCATCTATTAAATAAGTTAACCGAAAATGTGATGGCTATTAATACAGCTATCAACTGCTTCCAATAAAGACGTTGCAATCTACACAAAAAGGATTGACTTAAATAGCCAAGCCTAGGTTTCTGTTAACCTACTCCTTACACTTTCAAGATGTGAAACACATCCCTTCATTCAAACAACTTTAAGCGGTCTGCACAGTATTTTGAGAGGCAGTAACAGACAATTTTGGTTAACTGCAAAATACCCGTCACTGGGGCAAAATTTCAACCCAGCGCTTGCAGAAACAATAAACCAACATAGTGAGTCATCATCCAAGATGTAGTTTTAACAATTAACTTAAAAAATTGTCCAAACGTTGGAGCCTTCGCTGAGTGCCATGAACCCTAATGACTACTTATTTCAAGTCCATGATCTGCACGTGTACGAGCTCCTTAATGATCACCAAAGAAAGTTTAGACATCTGTTGCTTCCATCACTCGTTTTTCAATCTAGTCAACTAACAGGTAATACACTAAGTCTACAGAGTATTTAAATCGGACAGGTGTTACACTCAGTCACACACTGGTTTATCACCATACTGTAAATTATCCAAAACTTGAAAATGCTATCCTTGTTTCTGGAAACCCATCTCTGGCTAAAATTGAACCTTTCAATTTTTCACAAAGTGCTGGTTCTTGCCCAAAGGTGAAACACAAGTATTTGCGAGATGCAAGACAATGAATGTGACATTCAGTTTTATGGTTATGGATTAAAACCAACAAGTTCCTGTTGAAAAAATGAATCTGTCAACAGTGTTCGAGAAATAGTTCTTTGTTTCTAATGAAAAACTCAGAACTCGTGCAATTTGCGTTACAGTTCCTGTTTGACCGGATTGGCCTGCGGCGGATTTCTCCGTACATCCCTGATCACAGCTTGAGCACCATCCAGGGCACGGAAAACTGTGGAAATAATGAATAATATAACTCTAATTTAAACGTGCGTACTCCGATAATTTTCCAAATGTAGGGTTGGAAAATCTGATAAAACAGATGAATAGAGAAAATAGACTTGAAAACGACCAGTGACGAGCAAGGCGTCTATTAGGGATGAATAATCATAACGTGCAACTCGTGATTAGTCAGACAGAGGCATATATTCCCATACTGAAGTAACCGGAAGAAAACACTTCAACAGAAATCAGAGTGCACTCCAGTAAAAACAGTGTTTCCACATGAGAAAGCACCATTACAATTTATGATACACAGGGATTATAGTTATGTGCAAATAGACGTTCGTGTTTTGCGATGATGTCGAGACATATACCACCTACGTCGATTCTGTGGATAAACACTCATTCTTCGTTCACAAAATATTCAACCGTCTTCGATGTAGTATCTATGAACAAGTCAAGATTCATCAGTTGTCACTTTTAATCAGTGTTAATAATAGATCTCTTGGTTTTCGACAAAGCCACGTTGACCCCAGCAAGTGTAAACACGCTCAATCGATCACAATGATTCTTTCTATGTAAGGAAGCTCTTAGTACGATGGACTTCGATAAAAGGACAGACATTGACGCATACTTGACAAGCCAACGTTGCGGCTATTAGTCAACTCAAATGTCATCTAAACTCTGCATTCGTGCCGATCTACATCCAAACTATTCACGGTCCAGATATGAACAAAAGTATTATTTTTCCATTGGACTTACTGTAGTATACCAGCTCGTCTCACAAAGAATCTTCTGAAGGTGAGGTTGCACCGCTTGTTTCTGTATCATAAAATTTTGTTTGCAAATAAATCAAAAACTATTGTGCTTATCTTAGTCTATCCTGACTTTGCGTCTTTTGCCTCTTATCTTTTACCAAAAATAGAATAGGTTTTGCATTGGAAGACACATTAGGTAGAAGATTTTAGCCGAAATTGACTAGCTGGGATGGCTGGATTCTGATCGGTTTCGTTGCTAAGGCTCGTTGTTTCTAAATATGTATTGAAATGTGTGTAGACTGTACTTCATCCCAATACACCGAGGAATATCTAGAATGTAAAGTTAATTGTCTTTTCAAACAAATAAGACAGTAACTTTAACCTAAACGAGAAGTCCTGATCACGGGGTTATCGATTAGATAGAACAGTGTAATTCTCTTCATTCTCCTTTCAAAATGATCAAGCAAGTTAAATACTATGCATACGTGGTTGTGGTTGAGCGTTTGGATTGGATTATTCGGTCATGCCTACTGTGAAGTTGCTGGCTTTTTGTTTAACGCGCAAGTCTCACAAGAACGAAGGTCAGAGTGCAAACTCTGGTCCGGAGGAGGATATACACTACTGATGAGCTCTAATAGGAGCGAACGTCAAGGCCAATTCCCACTCTCGCAGTGGGCTTGCCCAAAGGCTCATATGAATGCGAAAGCTGAGACCAAGTGTGGGTGGCGTTCACGTTTGGAGTAAAAATCGTATTACCTTGTTCACTTCTCATAATTCCTAAGCGAACGTTGATTTTGAACACCTAGGATGGCGAAATGGACCACGTATGGTCAGTTTTTACTGGTTTCACATAAATGGGTTTTCTCTTCTAGCAACGCCTACTGAAAACTATTGATAATTAGCTTCGATAAACACATTACACCTTTACGCCTACAAATACCGTGCACACATTACCAAGAACAATGAGATGCAGCGTGTGGTACATTGTTTACGATTTCTATTATTGGCATTTCGGGAAAAATTTTCCTAATGACGTTAAACCCCAGAGATTAAGGAGGTTATTGAATCAACCCAAAACGGCTTGATCTGTTGTCATGTTAAGGAGCAGCGCTTTAAAAAAAAAGTGGATTAAACGAGAAAACCTGCATTGCTTTAACGTGTTTAACACAGCTTTCAGATTGCTATACGAGGTCTTGAAATTGAGAGATGACAGTAGGAACTGTGGTAGTTCAAGACGAACAGAATGTTTTTATTTGCACAGTCTTGTCGGTTGGCAGTTTACTCTTTTATTAAAGAGAATTGTACTGTGTTTCAAAAGGGTTGAACACGCAATGGTGAATTTTAATACAGTTGATAAACCGAAATCGTAGTGGGACACTTTCTTGTCAATCGATGATTCTAAACATTTAGGAAAACTTTTCTCCAAAACACGAGTAAACCAGCACCGAGTGTCGTACGCTTAAAGCATATTGTCGACGTTATCAAACCTATATGTTTTACTGCTACACAAATATGTGCTATCCAGTTTTAGTTCATCGGAATGTTCCACATTGAATTTTTCAGACGGGATAGTGGAGGAATTAGACAAGTTCTCTTTTTTGTCTAACGCTTTGGATGTTACTGCTGGCTTATGTGTTGCCAATGGTAAATGGTCTGCTGAAATAACAGTGGGGAAGTTATAATCACCTTTAATGATCAAATATGGATCTTGCTACGACATTCCAGAAGGGCGTTTTCCCAGCAGCAAATGTGTTACCTGTGAAAAGAAAAGATGCTTATTTATGTGTTGTTAAATGATATGTAATATATCACTGGAAATCCGGTAACTTGAAAATTAAATCAACGGACAAGATACTCATGGGGACTTCACAAGCGTTCGCTGTGTTTTTGCGGTGTATACTTGCGAAATCGTAAATTCGACACAGGTTAAAAATGTTAAATTTACTCTATCGTGAATTTTACGTAAAGTAATGAAGTTGCAACGGATTTCTGGTGACGACTTATTTGTCATTGTTGGAGCGAAATAGGAATCATGCGTTTTCCGGAAATTTGCAGCAAAACTTTCAGACTATTCTCAGGTGAATGAGTGATCTACGGATATTCCATTGCAGCTGTATATATTGAGACAGCCGGGTTTTTCTGATTTGCTGTGGTCGGTGCGTAGTGGTAATATCCACGGAAAGGACTGTCTTGCCAACATACGTAAAGCCATCCACATAATATTTCCTTCTAGTGTGTCTTTGTATCATGCTGTGCCTTGACATTTCTTCTTCTACCTTCCTGGGTTACTTAGATACCTGAATCCGTGTCTCCTCTTGACTAATGACTGACAGTATAGCGTTCGTTCGACCTGGTCACACAAACACCGGATGCACAACACTTGCTTGTTTATATTCATCTTGAGTACTAGGATTTATGACATTTACGATAGTGACCTATTTGAACTTACCGTAGGTGGTCTCTATCATGTGAAATTGGTTTCGTTAATTAGATTTTATACTGTTACTGTTGTTTCCCAATTTCATTCACTTCGTTAAATTCAACACAAAGAAATACGATACTACCTAACAAACTAGCCGTTTGGGTTAATACTTTCAGCAACTGACGTTGCCACCATCCCGAAATACCACCTCCAGTGCAGTCACTAAACCATCGGGCTAAAATATGAATGACCGATTTCTACCTGCAAATATACAAGGATGGTTAGCGAACATTCGAGCTGGCTGGTGGTGGTAGGAGTGCTTATCTGTGGTATTTCTATCAAATGTAATGAAACTAGACTCAAGTGGCTGTTTTCCGTAAAAACATTTCCGGTGTGGCTGTGAGGACCAGACTATATTACCGTGTGGGTTTACCAACTGACATATGTTAGTTTTGAGAAAATTAAGTGTGGGTAAGAACAATGAGATGAAAACACGTTGTCTTGCTGTAAACAAAATAAACATAAGTAGTCAGAAATACGTGTTCGATACTCTAATGCTCAAGGGCTATGTCTGTCAGATTGAATACACCAGAGAATATGTTCCTATATGACTAGGCGATCAAAACATGTAGGTTGGACGTAGAAAAATCTCTGATACAAGCCACTTGATTTCTTCGGAGTTAAACTGTTTACTTCGGACAACCGACTCTTGATGTTTGTTCTTAACTTATGTATGTATTTGTTTATCTTCATGTGAGAATTGGTAACGTTTGATGAGAGTTATTAATCTCCAAAATGCTCGTAACTTCAGATTGATTGTTCCGACAGTCCGCCCTCTGACAAACAAGATATCGGGAGTACATCCAAGAACGTTATTAGGATTTCAAATGATAGTAGTGCTTTTTTTTCTGAGAATGCAGTTCGTTTGCTTAAACGATGCACAATTCCCTAACTGTAACAGTGATACAATGTGGTTTGCGCGTTTATGGCCATCTGTCTACACTGTTCCCATGATTGCAGAGAATTATGATAAAATATGTACTAATAAATCTCACTGATTCACATGATATGATGGTTATTACTCTTAATTAAGTCACTGTAATAAGTGTAGAGGCCATTCGAATCATCATGTTACAGTTTTCTGTAAATATCAACAGTAATTTGAGCACCTCATGTGAACATGAATACATTGGTCTGTGGTTGCTGGCCAGTGCATGATGCATGTTTGTGGGCACTACTTTGTTCTGAGTTTGCGAGAACCTGCTCAAGTTGATCGGTGGCACTGGTTGCATTGTTTTTTATATACTATTTGCCTGCAACGAATAAACATTTCTTCGAGTAGCATAATTCATCAGTTACGTATTCCGGATATTACACATACTAGTTACGACTGCTCTTGGTTTACTGCAAAATTCAATAAAACACTTATTACGGTTGCATATGTGGATATTTCACAGTGATTTTGCTCATCCGTTTGAGAGGGTTGAAGTTTCATTGTTTCTGTTCAAAATCCGGCTCCTTACTATCTCGTGAACGGACTTACATGGTGGTTTGTAGTGCACCAACACCCTTCGGTATCCAACATAATCCGTCATTTTTGTAAACGTCAATCGAAGTGGAGAAGCTACAACTTATTTCGCGCAAATACACACACGCACACCAAAGTAAACCACTATGAACGACTCTAAAATAGATTCTACTTTCTTTGTGGTCTACTTTTATCCGAAGAAATTTCAACCAAAACAAACTAGGACCATAAAATACATATCAGTGTCAGCAGCCGCAGTGGGTAACAGAAGTAAGAAGATGGTTAAACATAACGAACAGTTTTATTGCAGGAAACAATTTGTCGTGTTCTTGTTGTAGCCTGTTGACTGACGCCTCTCTCAGGATGATGTCCACTCAGAGAACTTCTATGTTCCTGGTTCCCATCACAGAAGTCCGCCCCAAGTCGATTGTTAGAAAAATTGGTAAGTGATGGCCATAATCCAGAGATAAGATGGTGTTATGAAATATCAAACAGAATGGTCGATTTTCACACTGCACGAGATATAACTTGTGCTCACGTTGATCCAACACTATCGAACGACGAAGTTTGACTTTTGACCACTAGAAGTTACTGGCCATTCTGAATGATTGATGAAGTTGCGTCAGTGGTGTTCTCCTTAGCTGGCTGTGAAAAAAAAATACGTTGAGGGCAACTTTAAAACAGTGAATGGGACTCAAGCAACTGACAGCATTCAACCTACATTTGGAACGTCCAGCTTGTGCACGTTTCTGTAATAAATTAATCTTGTCTATAAAGCTGTGAGAATTTTTAGGATGAACAGCGGTCTGTATGTGAATCCATATGTTACACGTTTTTAGAATGTTCACTAATACTCTCGTTTGTGACGGAAACGGAACACATGAAATAGGTTTTGCTAGTCAACAGCAATTAAAGTGGTTATGTTTTTCTAGATTCATTCTAATAACCCCGTAAGTTACGATGCACTTTCCAGCAACGCTGCAAATTAAAAACAGGTATACTTGGAGGGGGAAGGTTCGCACAAGAACCCATTTGTTTGACATCAATCAACACTATGGAAAAAAGAACGTCAAACTCAATAAATTATTTACATAAACGATTGGCTTAAAACGCACGATAAATTTGTTCTCAGATCAAAGGGTTTGCGACAGCGCATCACTCCTTTAATATCGGCAGAAGACTGGATGGTATAACAGGCCCCTGATAGGAACTAACGACTGACGAAACCCAATAGGGTTTTTCGAGGATATTCTGCTATTCGAAAATGTGGCGTCCTGGAAGCTTTTAGGGTGGGGGGTTGATGCTTTCTCATAGTACAGAAGAGGTGCCAAGCAGTTTGTTAATGTATGAACTACACCAGCTATGAGGAAACTGGTAGTTACAATGCTAAATTAAACATTCCTGCTGGTACTGTCAACTTCTTAAAGCAACTCATTACATACTCGTTTCAGTGAAGCAGACTTTCTACTACTGAGCATAACAATTCTTGCTGATTGACTACCGCAGATCCTCATGTACAAAGATTAGCGGAATCTCAGGATCCAGTGTATTACGTTTACATATGTTTCGAACTGTATGAACTAGTCATCACTTTCTAGAAAACATATTTTATCTGATAGATGAAAAACGGTTCAAGTTAAAACAGTATTTATTCTAGGTAGATTTCCGGTGTATCAAGCGATACAGCTTGCTTCCTGATAGTCATTTACTAATGAAACGGCTTCATCAAAATGTGAAGACCGTTCTGGGGCTGATCATGTGATTCATCTGACATGATCTTTCTGAGCGTTGCTGCATTATTATAGGTGTAACATACCCAGGTCATTCGATAGGCTTCTGATCGCTAGCCACCAGCTAGTCAGGGTTAAAATCCACTCCGCTACAGCTTTTACATACCAACGTGACTATGAG
The DNA here is from genome assembly GCA_013368495.1 of Paragonimus heterotremus. Classification (NCBI taxonomy): domain Eukaryota; kingdom Metazoa; phylum Platyhelminthes; class Trematoda; order Plagiorchiida; family Troglotrematidae; genus Paragonimus; species Paragonimus heterotremus. Next base: position 210,181 of record LUCH01000374.1, read on the forward strand.
CTTATTTTGGGTAATTTCAGCCTAGTTTTGTTTCAACCGAGGTTGGTTCTGGTCTGAAGGTTTGCAACAGATTAGGTCAAACGAAGTGGTAACCCACGACTGTTTGCTCCACTAGACAAATACAATTCAGTATTAACTGCAAAGTATTTCGTGACGCTACCCTATCAGAGATCATTACAAAAGTCTACTTATCACAGCATAATACAAAATGACAGACCGAAAGTCTGAATTATGGTGACCGCACAGTAATTTTGTTTCTGACAGGCATTTCGATTTTTATATAAATTGAACACCACCAACACCTGGTCACAACTATCGCATTCCCACAGACTTCACAACCAGCCCCTTTCGAAATTTGCTCTTGCCACGGTTTTTCTTCTCACCATTTTGCTGCACTTTCTGTTTATCGATGTAGCTCATTTATTACGCACATCAGCTTATGCCCACTAACTAGAAAGTTCATAAAATCAAGTGTTTTGTCTGTCTAACTAACCGCTTCGAGGATCGAGTTACAACATCACAGCTTGGTTTCCCCAACAGCGATTAGTATCGCATATCGTTTGGATTCTGGAGTACGTTATTCATAGAAGCGAAATACCGTTACCATTAGCGGACTTTGTACTTCACTCGAATTCAACCATACAATGAGTTATAGTTCGCTAATAGGTTCTATTAACTAATAAAATATGTTTGCTAATTTTTCAACAGACACGCTCTAAGATTCATTAGCTATGTTAATTTGCTATCGCTGTTACGTTTCCCAACAAAACCTGTGTATATGAATGCTGAGTATTAGCTTTTTCCGGACTTGCTACTCGTCGGTAAGACAATTCTGTTCATCATCTTACCCACGAGAGGCTTAAGTGGCCCAACCAGTAAGTGCATACTACCAGCCTTTCTCTGATGCAGTGTAGACACTTTTTGATCTGTACACTGTCTCACCGTTTGCATAAAAATCCCACTTCCTATAGATTGTGCGCGACTCAATCATCTCGAATAAAAATAGTATTCCGTCGTAAACACCCAAAAAGCTATATCATATATTATTGTTATACTAATCATGAAAACTGTTGAGTGTGAACAACTTCAGGAGGTTTATATTGTACGATAATCATGTTACACAAATGCTATTCGAAATATTCAAATCAGTTGGAAGGAGACTTACAATACTAGAAGACTCTACCTGATTGTGTCAAACGCATCTTCGCTTACAGACCTTGTAGATACTCTTATACCATAACACTAAATGCTTCTCCGTGGAAATAAATATATACCTGGCTCCAGACAAACATGTTGGGTACACCGACAGAAATTGCAGTGTAATTATTAGTGAACAGAGTCTAAAATGACATCAAATCGACAAAGTTGTGGCAGTGCAATTGGATATGAACCCAACTGTTCACTTGTTATGGTATTTCTAAGTATTGCATCGGAGTATTGGTCTTATTGACCATTTTGACATATAATCAAAAGTGGCATTTATGAAAGCATATCAGTTTGGCTATCAATACTAGCAGAGCCAATAATGAAGGTGATATCATCTTAATGATGACTTTCGGAATCCCAATAGCTTCACAATTATTTTGACTAGCCAAAACAACTTGTTTGCACACTGTGATTGATCAAGATGGAGGCATTATTTGAGTTCTTTTTGTAAAGTTAATAAGAAGACCCAATGATTTAGACGGGTTGGGTTATGGGGAAGTTATTGCCTAAAACTGGCTCTCGCTACTCGTGGTCTAACCACAGATCTTTTATTCAGAAACACTGCTATAGTTTTTGACTTGAAAGGGTGTAATGTGTTCCGCATGCAAAGCGATATATTTTTGCACAATGCAGACTAGCCCAAACTAGAGTATCTCAGTTTTTTATGAGCAATTGATAGACGAAACAAGTATTGCAATCCTCGTTGAATGCGTTTTAACGAAAATTGAATTAATCATCCTCAATAGTACTCCACGTGGAGTAATTCCATCAAAAAAATAAAATAAAAGCCAACAAAATTCCAGTGTATATAAGCAAGTCGCTAGATGAAGTTATTTTATTGTTGTCCACTGTGACAAGATCTAACAAGAAATCCTCAATAGACCAAAGAAATTTTCACTGATCAGGTTCCGTAGTTTTCTAATGCCCCTGCAACAGAAAGAAAGTGACATGCTGAAAGAGGGTGCTTTTGAGAAGGATTACCTCGGCCAAATCATCGGGCCTATTAGTTTAATAAATACACAGTCTTAGACATGTATTCAGGATGTTGGCAGATACAATTAAAGTGACAGTAGGTGATAAGAATTCTGCTGGGAAAAGTCTCCTCCATTGGGCTGCCGTAAACTCTTTTGCATTCGGGTGAATAATACCAAAGGTTCCGCATGGACTACCTATTAACCTTGTGTGTTGAGAAGAGAACGTTATCCACAGCTCAAGTGAGGTTAAAAAACGATGGAGATTTTAACAGTGCGAGAGAGGAAAGGACTGGATTGTCCATTTGTCCAAATCAATAACTAACGAAACGAAGTGAGGCATTGTTTAGTCACAAGATCTAACATAGATCGTTACATTTGTTGTCGGAAAATGTGGTGAGCACTTGAAGTAGCACTGGCGTTCAGGTCAGACGGGATGGTGAAAAAACTTCTTGAACTTATTAACTTTTACAGCCGTTTCGTTTATAAATTCGATGGGTTCGCGAACCTTCCAGTTAAAAGAATCGTCGGTATAACTGCCTAAAAAGAACATTTGTCAAACTTTAGTACACAGTTCGATGGAACTTTCCACTCGAGCATGCTGTGGGTGATACGTGTTAAAGCTGTATTTATGTAGAAAGAGAACGTTGTGCAGCATGACATTTAGGTTTTGAAGACAGCCGAAATTAACTACCTAACTACATTTTGAAGAAAAAGTGTAGGACGATGGGTTATGCCGTGAAAAATGTGCACGATTGTCCGGTCGTTGTATATACGTACAGCCTAACCAGAAACCTATGTTATGGACTCCGGATTAAACGTTCTTCATTTGGCCTTGTGGCTCAGGAAGTCTCACCATTGGATCTCCCCTCTGAAAGTAATGTCTAAATGAGGTTCATCCACGATGTTGTTGAAGTTAAAAGTATCGATCTTGAACGCGATCTAGAATCTTGTAAATGGTATTAGAATGATTGATCTACTTTTTGTCGGGAACCGGCTTCCAGAATATGTGAAACTGATATGATTCAAATCATGTTGACCACACGCACTGTTGAACGAGATTTCAACGGTACTATCACAATAAAAAACGAACATGTCTGTATTAGCGACAAAACTGAAAGAGACTCGTAAACCAGGGTCGTCAATTCGTTCATATAAATTGCCATCTAATTCATGGAATGCTAAGGGAAAGTACTGACGGATACTTGTATGGTTATCGTGTCAGAACATGAAGAGAAGTGATCGTTCTAACTCAAAACTAACAATCAATCTCAGTTAGTGAACCACTTTGACCGACAAGTACATCGTCGTCTTTACGTAATATTTTGTAGGAGTGATCGAATCTGCAGCCCTAGTTTATTGTTGACGCGTCATAGAATTTCTCCCAGCATATTGGCCAATCGCTGCTTAGAGAATAAAGAATTCTTAAAATCCTCAGGGACGACTGGTAATCACGGTTTTCAAACGATACTCAACAACCTTCAAGCATAAAGCTTGACCGAACAAACAGTCGTACACCTCAGAAGTGAAAAGCACGTAAAGGGTAGGATTGTCAGAAAATGTTGTTAATGTTCCCTCTAGGCCATCATTTTTCACTGAAAGGCACAGGTGGTAGTCGTGAGAGCTGGGTTGAGAATACGACTTGGCCAAAATATTGACGTCTGGTCAGACCAATGACCAAATGATTCGAAAGAAGTTGATCACTTAAATCCCGACAGTCGTCATCAAAAGGCAGCGAAACCCTGGGATACCTGGTCGCTGTAATATATCTCAGCCTGGCTGGAATTTCAAGTAGGGAGACCAAAAGAGGGTAGGTGCAGCCAGACCGAGAATTAGGAAGATCACGACAAAACGGAAGGGTCCTGATGGAGCGGTAAAACACATTAGCGCAGTCTGTGTGATCAGGAATCTACAGCACCAGCTGCGGATCCAGAGAAGCACGCCATTTTAATCATACTATTCCAGAAGAGAAGAGTACACGCAATGAGTACTACGACGGGCAACATCCACAAGCATATTATTGACAGAATGAGAGCCTGATAATTTTACCGCAGCTGAAGTGAGCCCTAAATTTGGAGGATGTGTAATGAAGATGAACAGTTGACCCATACTAACTGTGATTTATGGAGTAATTTTCAAATCACTTATAAAAACACGTGAGAAGTTTGTGTGGATAGGAACCAATCAGTGTTTAATCTTGTTCTCACCAGATAACCATCTTCTCACTATGATAATTGCTCATCTATTTTTACATATGGCTTAACAACTGCATTTACCTAAGTTTAGGTTGCTCTGGCTACATACAGTATACTACTGTGTGTACTGCAAAAGCCCTACACAGAAATTTGGTTTACATTTTTTATACTTGTTTGCATCTATCTATACCATTCTACGAATATCAACTCATAACAGACAATAATTTTAAATTATTTTTAAATAGCTTGGCATAAATTTTACTTAGTACGAATACCTAGTTACTAAGTCCTTACTTCTGTTGATCTGGTTTGGAGAGACCTCAGTGAAACATGACACAACATAACTCAAACTATGCAACAGAGTAATAGGTAATACTTTGCAGCCGCTAATTGAGCACACGTTTTCACCACGAAATAGTATGTCTATATCATAACCTTTGTATGTGTGACGCTAATTATTTTTGTTTTACCACGCTGGCTATTTCTATTCAGTAATAAAACAAATATTAGCATGCGTTGCCTGTTGAACATCATATTGATATGAATTGGCTATTACAGAGGTAGGGTTATTGTTTCAGAACATAGTAAGCAACATGACATGAACGTGGTAATATTTCTTCGAAGATAAACAATTGAAAGAGTTATATCCCTTCAGTAATTTGAACGAAACAGTTAGAAGACGTTCAGTGGCATTTGGTATTAGCCCGTCAGTGTCAAATAACCAATAACACAGAAGAATTCAACTTAGTGTCTGTAGTGCCTTTTAAGAGGAGATAGAAACAAAGAAACGAACAACAAAAACATCAAGTTGTGTGGTGTGAATAAGACTCACTGCAATTTACGTCCACAAAAGACTAAGTTTGATAAATAATTGATTTTTTTATATACAAAACTGGTTTGAACCGGCTTATCTCGACCTCTTCAGCAAATGTTGGTCTTATGGATGTTAAATGTAAGGTTTTCCTCGTTAATGGTTATTTGGTCCTGAAGAACTAATATGGAACGCTAGTATCTGTCGATGTTCGTCATTTGAATGTTTCATCCGAAGAAAAATATGTCAGTTATCGCAGTACGCTAATAAAAAGCTCCGCGATGTGCCGTTGATTTGCACATCCTTAAGACTGTTAATCTCAGACGCGATAATGCATCCGATCGCAGGATTACAAGGGGACATTTCGGTAATCTATTTCCAAAGGTGTATGTGAAATTTCACGTGAGTTGACAGGTTAAAGTGGACAGTTTATAAAAAATGAATTACTGATAAGTAGTTTGGCAGATTTGATAATTTAGATGAGATCCATTTGCGAAAAATCTGGACTTCGGCTGGATTCCAGCCGATTGACTGCCCAAGCAGGATTTCTCGATCAGTTCACGCTGGAATCCACCAACGCCACCGATGAGCATTGAAAATGAATTACTGATAAGTAGTTTGGCAGATTTGATAATTTAGATGAGATCCATTTGCGAAAAATCTGGACTTCGGCTGGATTCGAACCAGCGTAAGTCTAGGAGTCGAATCCAGCCGAAGTCCAGGTTTTTTCGCAAATGGATCTCATATAAGTTTATAAACAGTTAGTCGGTACTCAGTTGAATGAATTCACTTTATCCGAAGGAGGTTGGTGGTACTGCGTTCTTTCTTTGTCTTTCTTTGCCTGCTCTACGAACTGCTACTCGTTGAGGGCTCGAATATCAGTGCGTGTCTATATCGTATTATTTACTGCGTTATCTAAAGTCCTCCTTCAGGCAAAAGTTTCATGGATAACTGTTTCAGAGAGCTTCAAAGTATCTTCGATTTATTTCAGGAATGACTGAGTAGTATGGTTGTGCTACCCCGAGCAATTTCTCAGTGCCCTTATTATTGTAGCCACATCACAAAACACGACCAAAGTCTACTGACGCTTCTTCATGGCATCACGCCGATCTTTTCTGAACATAATCTTAATTCCACTGACTAGAATGAAACTTATCCATCCTCAAATTCGACCGTCATTGGTTAAAACAGTCAACGCTAAGTTGATCTCAACTAGTTCGGATTGGTTTTTAAATATAAATCTGCAAACCAAACTGCCAGAAAGCTCTTCCTAAAGCAAACAACTTATATGTGGCCCATAAAATTTGCTCACATTTCAATAGGCTTCTGCTTTCGCGTAGAATACATTATCTTTTTGTTGTCTTTTCCTACAAATCCTACAAGTTAAATAGACCTAAGCGCCTCTTATACAGTTCAAAAAGTAGGAAATCCATTACCAACCTAAGCTCATGTGCGGATAGGTTCTGCTAATAAATCACGAAAATCAAATGCTCTATTCAAACAGTTTTCCGCAGTGTTCCGTACTCGAAATATTCTGACTGGAGACGTTTTCCAAACCTGAAGTACTATTTACAAATTTTTTATGCAGTAACGTTGAAATAGCTTATCATATTACCCTGGATAATTCGTCAGAAATCTTCTCTGACGTCCGACTTTTTGTACCTGACGTCCGAAGGCTGCTTCTGAAGGTAAACCTGTAAAACGTGACAAATTCTGTTAAGGTCCATCCTAAAATCTTTACGCTAACAAATTCCAGGTTAGAAAGAGTCTTATTTCCAATTCACACACACAAATATTCCGATTGTACTGCGCTGCTCGCTGGTAGCCAGAACAAAGAAACTACAGGAATAAACGTGCGAGAAAATCAAAACAGAAACGGTATTCTATCAGCTTAATCTTTCATAATGCATTTTTCGCATCAAGATTATATTGCGTCTATTATTCCACGCCACTTAATGAACTTGTTTGTGTTACGCTTAAAAGTCTATCTTCTGTTTCAGCCACCGGATTGGGCAGTATTCGAAAAATGAATTTTCTCACTTCACCGACGTCAAAACGTCCGCCAAAATATCGATATCTGGCAGGCCGCTAGTGATACCTCTACAACCAAATATGTCCGTCGGCTAGCATGTTTCCAAAGAAAGTACTAGACTCGTGCTTCCTCCTTATTTGAGGTCATCATCCAAATGCTATTCATACAAGGTTACTGTTGGACGTTTGGATTCGATTATTTGGTCACAACCGTATTGAGGTTACTGACATTTTGGTTGAAACGCTGAATGTGATAGCTGCGATCAATTGTGGATGGTGTTCAAAGCTGGAACTTATTGTATATAAATCGGTAGTCAGCAAATAGGCTGTTTCAGTAGAAACAGCTAAGAATGACAAACATGTGAGTATTCATGGACGAATTTTTTCCGCAACTGTATCTCTCTTCACCCAAAACCGTTCAAAATAATCTAACTCATCTAGTGTGAATAAAGGCCACGTTAGGTTTATTCTAATAAACGATACAGAGGTCATTATTTGCCTCTCGACCGAGGTGCTACAGTGAAAACAGTCTAAACGGGAGCCAGTAGTTCGCTTGATTGCAGCGCCAGCCAGTATGGGTTGAAGGCCCTTCCTTATGACTTTTTGAGACGAACCTTTGCTTCGCTGTGATGAGACCATCAACATGACGATGCTGTGGCAAAACATTTAAGTTTGTGGTTTCCAAATAGTCAGTCGATAACTACAGTCGGCCGGGATGAGACAATATCTTCAACCAGCCTTCGTGAGATACGATTGTTACACGCATACCTGCTTGATACTTGCGTAATCTATTCAAACAAGCACTGTGATTTTACTGTTGTGATACAATCCAGTTCAGTCAGTTTAAATCCAAAAGGACTATTCTAAGGAACTGTTCAGGGCGTTGTGATGAAGTTTCATCAAATAACACCTAAATCGAGTAAGCCACAAAGCGCTCTAGCGTAATAAAGCCTTATCTTAATAATGAACAGTAATACTATGCCAATCGTTTGTCTGTGCCAAGAGGTACACTTGAGACAATGACCTCCTTAGGCTGATTTCGCTGAGTTTAATAAGATACGGATTTCGGACGTCATGGTCTGAAATGTTGGTTCGATAAATCAGGACTTCCCAGCTATCTACCAGTCACCAAGCCGTATAAAACACAACAAGTAAAACCAAGTCAGGTAAGTTTCCGTCATGTAGAGTGTGCTTTCACTGTTTGGCTCTCGAGGATCGATAGGTCAGGGGAACGCCGTTAGCCACTAACTTGCAAAAGCGCGTCGACATATTGCCTTGCTAGTGGGCAGAAGTCGTGCAATTTATACAAGAATAAATATTATGAGACGCTTTTCTGCAGTTGCAAGAGATTAGCCCATGTACTCGGGTGGCCACACCCTCTGCCACAACTTTGAGTCGTGGAGTGTTCGGTGTTTTCGATGGCACAACTCTACCTTCACCAGACAGTAATATTCATCGACCCTTACTTTTCTCCGAGTCAAAGCTGTTGTTTGTTATTATTCCTTGATACCCGCTCGGATAACTCCGTTACAGTAGTTTGCGAGAACGGCACGGAGTTTGGAACTCAGAACTTCTCATCGATCAGGTATGTGAGTGTTTGTGATCTTTCAGAAATATTGGCTCATCCCATTTGGAACAATTCTGTGTGTGTTGAAACAAACATGACCCTCGGTAGTAGTCCAGATGTGTCAAAGCCCAAAAGGCGGCATATGACGAAGATGAAGGGTACTATCCTTCTTCCTGTCTGTGCCCTGTCTGGAAGCTGTTGATTTAAACGCAATTTCAATGTTTCGGATAACCAGCAGAATATAAAGACATGTTGTGATCGCAGTGATGCAGCTACGACATCAGTCAGAAACGGAGCAAATCATGAACCTAACGTCGAAGTTTGGACCACTACGTCAATCAAAACCCATTATCTCAGTCCGTAGACTTCTGTTATAAACATGTCACAAATCTTATCACACAATGTTTTGTTATCGTGACACTAAGAACCGAAGTTAACCAATCAACCAACTATCCAATAATCTAAACTAGACAGTCGTCAACGCAAAATTCGCCTGCACTGTTTCGCGGGTGGTCTTCAAACATCCGACATGATGCGTAACGCACGCATAAGGGCGAAGGATTAATGCTTAATGGAAGAGAGGTCATTTGATACACTGCTGGGTACAATGTAGTATAATGTACAGGCCACCACAGAAAACGGGACAAAACTCGAACGTAAATGGGATGTGTATCTGATGAAATCACTCGTTGATATCAGCGGAAATGACAGCAACACTTACTAGGCTTCCGGCTGACTCACGTTAGCCTGGAATTACTGCTGAGACTTAGCCTTGCAGCCGAAGACTACGCGGTGGTTAATTGGCTAATTGAGAGTTGCTATAAGATGATATGACAGGTATTATCGATATGAACAGCTTAGCGTGGACAACCTTTTCAACGTATACATTTTCAACGTGATGTATTATCACGTTTGAACAGTTTTATAACATCCAACTCACTGTTAAATCTCCTTAAGGAATAAGACAAATGTATTCGGATCGTCGGTTAGTTGGTAAATAATGCGAGGCGCTCGCAAGCCCACGGACAAATTGTTCACATGTTTAATGTTCAAGATTGTACCAATGCTAAAGCCACTGAACCTTCCAAGGGAGCATGCAAAGACCAGTCAGCTGAGGTATCTTTGAACTCGCATATTAGGCTGGGATGTAGTCAACTAGCGTAGAGGCGTCTTGTGACAACCAGTTGACGGATGTTTGCGAATGAACTTCACTAAACAAATAGCTGTACAACGCTCAACAGCACAGAATCTTACTGTTCGCGGTGTTCTATTTTCCCCTAGTCCAAAATCTATTCATCAAATAAGGCCTCCTTCACTGTGTCCACCGAGTGAATTCTTACTTCACGGAAGTGTCGTATCTGACAAAGGAATCATTCATGGAAGAACCTTCATCAAGACTAACAACTTTAACCTAATCTAGAGGCCTCGATTTCGAAGAACACCCGTAATTTACGTTGTAGTTCTTTTAATTCCATTAGTCTTGTACATTCAGAATCCGGTTACATCACCCCTATCCAAAATTCCCTCAGCTTTCTGAAGCGGTGGCAATCGATCGATAAATTGAGCGGTTCTTGGACTTAGTGACCCATCCTAACCTGTCCATGTTATTTTAAATCTGTTACTGACGAGTCATCGTGGAAAGTTTGCATTCACCGGTTTTCGTGTTCCAACTGCTTTGTTGAAAAATGACCAGGTCAAAGCGATACCCGTGATACCTCCGGAACCTCCGAAGCTTTCCTTCAGGAAGACGACATCTCATGAAGGTGTAGGTGACAATAGATGTCAATAGTGGCATCGGGATTAAACCTCATGAATCTACTGAATTCTTCACTGACGAACTACCGGTTTTGCATGTAGCAGACTAATACGCCAGTTCTATACTCCTCTTTACTGGGTCTCATTGCTCCTAATGAGCGAAATCCCATGTCTGTTTGACATTCATTGAACCTGATCCCTGACAGGGACTGAGGACAAGGATCCGTTCACACAACTGACGCCTGCCCAAAACGGATGATGGCTATATTTTCTTTGCTGCGTATGTTAAGACCATTTACTGACTGTTAACCCCTATCACAGTCCATGGATTGCTGAAACCATACGTCTGAGTTGATTTCGCTGTTTTCGGATAACCATATGGATTAACCTGGCCAAATCCACTACGGTAATTTGATTGCACTGTGAAGCAAACTTAGGAGACTGTCAAAAAATATGGTCCATTCCAAAAATTGGCAAATGACCCACAAACTTTGTTTATTCGCATCGTTGTTCTCTGGCGGTGACCTCAATCTTTTATCAGTTCACTGACAATTTCAGATCGACTGGACGGTGTGCATGGATCAGGGCTATCCTGCAATTCTGCATCTGACCTATTGTAGATGTCGTTTGCACCAATCAGTATAATTCTTCCATCAGGTTCGTAAAATTGAGATTGTACAGCATAACATGATGGCAAGAACAAGTCGCCCAGGATCCACCACGCTCAGAGATGACAGGAGGTCGGTGGGATCATGAGGCACTTTTCGAAGGTATCACTCGTACTGCCCAGACAACAATGTAGCAGGCACATGATTAACTGATCATCGCCTGCTACCTTCTCTTCACTATAACACTCGATTTGAAAATGAGTCTCCAGCCATTCACAACACCACCCCTTTAGAAATCCACTTCCACTAGAGTAAAGTGAAGATTAACTGTCCTTAGTAAGAATTTACGAAGAGGGGTGGTCCATGACAGAGGAATCGTCTAACTGTATTGTGCTCACTTTCGGGACTAGCTGTGCACCCCTGCCTTCCAAATACCGCTTTGCCTGTACACACCGATTTACCATACCTGTATCCTAAAAATCAACGTTAGCAGACATCGCTTTTATCCTCAGTCAACCTGAGCATTAAGCTAGATTTTTTAACATTCATCCTATTTCGTGCAAACTCACACGCAAATGTGATTTTCGCCATTACCTCACGCTCTGTAAGATCGACTAACAACAAGATTGGATTAGCTTGTTGCTGTTTAAATGTAGCAGCATCCACTCAACGCGTTCGCCTGACATACTCAAAGCCTTCCTTAGAACCAATGAGCTCGTAGTTACTTGGCGTTGGCAAAAACCTAAAATTCCTCTCGAGTGGGTAACGTAACGATGCATGTCTGGTCAAGATACTGCAGGTAGCCGGGAAGCGAATTTCCAAACTGAGAAGAAAATCAAACCCAAATGTTTCTACTACAATAGTAAACAAATGCATTATAACTACTGGATAATCTGTTAGGATCCACTGTTATACACAGCCTACCAGGGCAGCTGCAAACCTCTTAATTCAGAAAGAACAAAAAGAAATGTTGAGTGTTTATTCACACATACACACAACCAAGTGCACCGTGTGCATGGAAAATATCCACCAATAGGTATCAGTCAGTAATGCTGTGATGTGAACAACTGAATAAGGCGGCACACGATAAGCGAAGCAGGAGTTCAAGAAAGTGTTCGTAACATCAGTTCGGAATATATTATATGTAACAATGCGAGAAATGTCTGGCTAGGATTTAATATAGCCAACAGATGAAAATATATACAAGGGACCTACACCACAATAATTTGGCCAATGGGATACAAGGCGTAGGAACTGATGACAATGACGTTGTGCCGGCGGTCACTCGTGTCGTGGTGATGCAGCGGGTGACGTTACGGAGTCACCTCCGGTTTGGCCATTCTACCCTCACCATATCTGTAATAAACCGAAAACAATTAATAAATTCAGGTCGGAATTACTAATTTCTGTAGGCAAGACTTAACGGATGACAAGGATCATCTCGTGCAATAAAATAGATGATTTACGAACAGGGTCGGTAATTTCCCGCACGTAGATCCGAACAAGAATGGCTAACTGTACCACGGTCGGTTAATAAAATGTAAGTTCAGTAAAACAAGATGAGATTCCTCGAGCATAGGATAGTGACCTTCAAGTTGGTGAATAAGATAAGAAATACAAACCAGAGAAACGAACTTCACCAGTTTAGGTACCAACATTTTCTCAACTAGGAGCATTGATTTCTATCAAAACGACATGTAATTCTTTAATACGGTGAGGGTTATTGGGATGTAAGAAAATCTTATTTTGCATGTGGATAATATGAAGCTTTTCTCTTTGGACAACGTGCAGTCAGAACATGGATCATGTTCGAGCGTGATACTGAAATGTGTCTAATAATGATAGAACAAACTATAGAACAATGAGAGAAGTGATCCGATTTCAGTTAGGAAAACAGTGAAGATTACGCGAATTCTCCGAACTGTGTTGAATTGTGTTGATAAACGGAATAAAACATTGTATCACAAAAAACAATTCAATTCTGTTTTAATAACTGGCAACTCTGACTGTTATTCTACCGGTTGATTGTGTTTGCTTCTGGATTGATCTGGAATGATCATGAACGGATGCAACCAGTGAGACTCGAAATAAGTTGTGGCATCTGTGCGACAGAGAAAAATCTATATATAAAAAGTGAGAACCCGTTTTCACAATCTCTACATATCTGTGCATGTTGCTCGCCAACCACCAAAATGTCCACCCTCAAAGGCACCTCGACTTGTGACAACACCAATTTGACGGTTGCTGTGAACCATTATGACTAAAGAGATCGGATAGGATCTCGATTCAAAGTTAAAAAATGAGGTCATAAGTGAGTAATATTTTGAATACATACCCTCGTACTCTCTGAACACTTGTATTACACAAAAATACAAATTGATGATACGAGGAGAGGGATACACTTTGATACTTCAGAGCTTAAAACTCGCCCTCAAGCACTGTTTTGAAATATGTTCACAGGTTTTTGACAGTTTTAACCAAAAGCCCGGATTAATTTCACCCAAGATTATGATATCACGTGCAATTCGAAAGAAATTAAACAAAGACAAAACTAATCAGTGTAATGATTAACCGCGCCCGTTTTTATATCCCTCCAGTATCAACAGTGGATTTTATTTTTGAATTGTTAGTTTTGGATGGAATCGATTGATACAAAAAAACTAGAAACGATTGCCATGCGCGTTTTACCAAAGTTTAAAAATGCAATTACTTCCACAAATTGGGGCGTGGAATATAATTGCTTGTAGATTTCCAGCTAAACTCAATTTGTGCTTTTGTTAGAAGTCCTCAGTAGTGCTGATACTTGTCACTGCCGGGAGTAGAATTCCGGTCTCAATTTTATGAGGCAATCATGTTAACCACTGCGCCATTGACTTCACATTAAACGCTACTGAATCTTCACATGTGAACGTTCAGCCACAACAACTTGCGAGTATTGTTCAACCTGCCCGATCGCCTGAGGAGACGAGACAAAGTAACTTTTCTGTTAACTCCAATCGACGACCTTATGACCGGGACTTCGTTCCAAGGTAAAGTCGCAGAAATCATTCTGAGCCGTATTCTGGTTATTGGTGTGAAACAGTGGATCTTGGTTTCAAATTTGTCAGAAAACAATCATAACTGACTGTTGCTGTTGCAATCTCTTAGATTTCTCACTCATCTCGTTTTAATAGGATCATCGTACTGTACTTTGCTGTGCAACACCTGTTAAAGCACCCCAGTAACACATATCTCTACCAACGCCGGGCTTCGAACATCAGCCATTCTCTCACGCGACAAACTACGTTGATCAGTGCGTCATCAACCCCATGACTGAATCGTCATACGTGGACGCCCAGCGACGAACTCTCATGTGTACTGTTCAGTTTCCTGAGGACTGTTAAATAAGAATTTCTTCCAGAAAGTAGAACGAACCCGAAAGTGTTGAGGTTTATATTCTTATGACTTTAAAATCTAACACTTTCAGAGGTGTAACCATATTGATTCTGCCCCCACCTATGGAGAGTTCTCCAGACGTTTCCCTCAATTTGATGATATACATTCATCTACTCCCTGACTATACAAGAAATAAATAGTATTGTGTACTTATCTTGGGTTGACCTTTTCGATCACCTGGGCATTTAAGTGAATCAAGGGCAAAGGTTAGCTCACAAACGCAAAGATGTAAAACAGTCGAAATGTTGGTACCCTATTTTAAGTAACAGGTTCACATCCTTCTTGGCATGCTGTTTCATAAAACAAATATTTGGCTCAGTCAGAGAAGTCCTTTTGACAGTTTTCCATTTTCGAGTGAAAACGAATTTCTGTAAATTCACTTATAAACACGCTCTGTTAAGTCCTCTATAATCGAACAACCATATCCATAAAATGGCCTGAATCACGGCGTGATCAGAAGCAATTACGAGGACATTTGGTTTCACAGGAAGATTTGATTAAACATTCAGGAATGAAAAGCTGACGTATTGGGTTGAATTGTGAAAATCGGACTGGTGATCACTTTTAAACTATCCGTCATATAACCAAGTTAATTTAAGATTAAACTGTTGTGGTGAGTTGTTCAACAGCCAACGAATTGTTCAGACATCCAATCAAAGGGTATCTATATACAACTAATATGAAAATCAAAAAACTTTAATTCCTGATTTATCTGATAGAGGGATGTGGTTTGCGCATGAAGGCGAATACACTAGTGTCTCTCAGAGTAAAAAAAAGTCAATTTCCACTGTTGTGCTTCAATGACTGCATGTACAGTAATTATTTTCCATAACATTATTTCCGGTTATCCCTTTATGTTCTTCAATATGAACACAGCTCTAAAACACAACTATCCGTTTGTCTCAGATATTTCATTATTTTTCCCTCATAACGAGTAAATGCAGGGAATTTATGAAATAGCCAATATACATGCTAATTGTAATCTTACATTAATAGATAGCTGACTGAAAAAGGAGGGTCCGTTTCGCGCCATAGCAAGCGCAGACTCACTCTTATTCAATATACGCCCCGAAACAAACTTTAAGAAACCCTCACTTTGTAGCATGAAATATTATATCATTGTTTCCCAACAGTCATTCTTTATAAGGAATGAACATGGATTGGCAAACACCCCCTGTTTCACATAATTATTGACTACATGGTACTGAGTTTATGTTATGGCATTGTAAGTACGGTATTGACCAGGCAATGACGTTTGTGAACGATTCTGTGACCAGTTTAGGGAGAACGAATTAACTTAGGTTTTTTCACACTATACTGAAGTAACCACATAATTTAGCCACGGCTGATTACCTTATATTGGTCTTCTATCTTTTGACCATAAACACTACTCAGAAAAAATACAGCCCGCTATGTTTTAACAAACCTCGTTAGTTCTTTGTCAAACTTACTTGCAACCCGGCTTGCTCATGATTAAAAGATTGGTGAGAAGGATTTGTACAAGTGGTTGTTTAAGCTTTCCTCACATCGACTGGCTGACTTAACTGCAACCCGATGCACAGTTTTGTGTCGACGGGAATGGTCTAAAGCAACCAGTTTATATTTGCACAACAACACATGATTTGGATATGGGCGACAATGTTTGCCTGTACACTTAACAGAATTGCAGATAGCGTTAACTCATTCGAATTTGGGATGGGTTTATTAGGGTTTGCGAAAAAGTTGCAACTTTAAGAAAGCCAAAAATGATTATGTATGTATTAATTTGTGTAAGACAGATCGGGAGAATGTTTTACTTTCAAAGGATCAGTAATAGGGAGGCGACAGAAAAAGACACTAGGGTAGTAAACGGAATCTAAATGCAACTGTTTTCTGTCAAGCGTACAGAAAATCGCACTACAAAATAGATTAGACATTAGATGGCTAGCGGTAACAATGATACATCGACAAAATCTTAATTCCGCTTCCACGAGCTTGATGTTCGAATTACCTGAATACTAGACTTCTTGTCTTGAATGTGTGCGTCAAGTCTGCTATTGAATTCAACTATCGGTGACGTTGTTGCAATAGAAGCTGGTAGGTTGTTTCGAAAATGGCACACCCTGACGGTGAAAGAGAGTTCTGTGAATGACTTGTGGCTAATTTAATGTCGTAACCTTAACGAGCTACTTCAGAGATGCCAAGCGCAAATAGTTTTCTTGGAGGAGGTTAGGATTGATGAGACATTTTGCCCACTAAAACCAAGTCGCCCCTGTGATATCGGTAGCACATTGAAAACTATTCCGGTTTGCGTAACATATCTAGATGTTATAGAGTACGTAGTGTCGTATTCCGTGCTCAATAAAATTGATGTTCCTCACGAATTTAGAATGACCAGCTTGGATGTATAACCAAAGATAATAGCGAAACAGTCTGAGTAGAACCCTCCAAATAGTCCAAGATTACTTGAGATAATCATTTTCAATTCGGGATTGTGTATAATACTTTCTGCAGCTCGAATGAAGCAGATGCATCACTTTACATTCAGTTACGTTAGACGGGAGTCAGTTACCTTTGGCCGGCGAAGAACCTAACAATCGCATTGCAGCATATAGTAGACAATAGGTGGCTGGCAGGTGAAGAATATATCCATTCCATAATGCTCGGTTCGGTGTCCGGAATATGCGCATCAAGTCTGTGTTCGAATTCAACTGCTGACGACACGTTTGCCGCAAACTATGATAGGTTGTTCCAGATTTGAAACACATCCGGAAGTTAAAGCAGTGTAAGTTGAATGGCTCATTATCTTTCGTAGTTTTCGCAAGTTACCACTGAGGTACTCATTTCTGCCAGACCCAAATACTTTTTAAAGATTATTGGCGGTGATGAAATATTCCACAAGATAAAATCAAGTTTTCTCTGATAAGCTTGTTGTACAGTGAGAACTACTTCAGTCTGTAACCTACTCGGGTAGGTTAGAGAAAACAGTGTATTAACCGGTTCTGTAGATCTACACCGTACCTTCTTACTAAAAGTCATCTTCTTTTCGAGAATAAGAACAGCATGGTCATACATTTAGCTCGAAACCGAGGCATATTAGTGATTTCAATATGAGAGCGAAACTGTCTGAGTTAAGTCATCCAGTGAGTACCCCAAGTACCATGTTTGTTTTTTTTTGGTTATTGCAGCAGGCTAATGTTACTTGGGACACACATACCCTGGTCACCCTCAATTGTAATAATACCCAGTTTTTCATTAACTATAAGGTAATCTGTGCACCTATACTGACAGAGGTGCATCATTTCACAATTATCCCTGTTAAATGAGAGACGGTTATTTGTGATCCAGCGGATTAATACTCTTAAATCATTCTGTAGTTTATCACTTTCAGTTACATTGTTCAACACAAGCCCAACTTCAGTTTAACATTTATAAAACAGTAGCAGGGACATGTCGTGTAATTTTCTAACTGGAAATTTCTATGTTCCTTCAGGAATAAACCAGCAGAAATCCCAATTTGACTGTTTAAGACAATTCATTTAGTACGGTATACAACACAGTTTAATGCAAATAAGTGTACAGACAGCCAGACACATTGACCCCTACGGTTATCGAAAATATTGCGAGCTATTAAATAAAGTCACTGTCGGCAGGCTTTAAATAACGATACCCACGTTCGAGGGTACTCATCTTAGCAAGTTGATCAGTAACGTTTAAGCTGACTGTGTGAGGTACCACGTTGGATGTTATCATGTTGTCCCGTAAAAATGGCAACTGAGTGATCACAGCTGATGAAAATACAAATATTCACGACAATGTGTTAGACCTTATCAAATCAACCTTCAACTATCTGTTTCGATCTTAGGCGAAGTACTCATGGCGAGTGGGTTTGCTCGATTCCATGTCTAGATTGGTAAGTACTACCTTATTCACGACAATTCTGCGTAGCGAAACCAAGTGAATTCAACTATGATTGTAAAATTTTGACCTGAAAACAGACGAAAAACCAACTCAACATGGTTTAAAGTTCCAGCGAATGTAGTCGCCAAACAATACAGCAATGTGCATAAGGACGGATTTGTCCATCCAACCAATAGCGTTTTCATAACTCACATCAGTAATGTGATACAGCTAACATCGAGTTAATTGTATGTTTTGTATACCCACTAATTATTCCGGAACCAAGTTTTCAGAAGATTGCTCACTTTCTTCAATAATAATGGTAATCAAAATAATTGCAGTGAGATCTCACCAAAATTATTGGGCTTTCAACCACCGCTTCAATTCTGTGCAATCAACAAATTCAGCATTGACATTTTTTTCCAATAAACATTACTTTTCTACTACACCATCAATTGGGGATTAGTTACAAACTTCTCAACGGCAGCGGATTTGCGGACAACAGGTAAATGGATCGGTTTATCAAACACAAATTGTCACTTCGGATTGTTAGTGGTTTCCTGTGCATACGACGTTCACTGACAATTAATTATGAATAATGTGTTAGTGTTAATAGACAACAATGAAATTTTTGTTCTGTCATTCAAGTAAAATACTCTGTTCGTTGTACATCCTCGGAGCCCTGTTTGATTCTGTCATCTTAAACATAATGTACAAAAAGAACTTTTAATGTCACCATAGGTTTTTCAGTTTCTAAGCTTTCTTTTTTCGAGATATTTGCCAAAATAACACTTCACACTGAAATAGCTGAGGTCTGAATAACACCCATGAAACGATAACTACCTTCTGCATCTTCTTACAGGAATGTCAACCAATTTTCATTAACGCGTGAAAAACTAAAAATTTGTGGATTTATTCCAACGTCGAACGGGGTTTGTCTTTGATATCCGAGTACAACGCATCAAACTATAAAGTGTGAAAACTAAGCATTTTTTTGGTGTCTTCAGTACAAAATGATTACATTGTCCTCAAATAAGTTGTGTAACTTCGTTTTGCACTCTTGTCTTGTGGTCTTTTCATCGACCGAACTTTGCTATTCTGTTTGGATATCAAATAAGATGGCAAATGAATCGACCACAAGTTTAATAAAAAGTTCCTTTCTGTCCACAAAGTTGTCACGATTAGAAAATTGCCTTTAATGATGTTTTTTAATTTATTTTTAGAGTTACTTTAGTAAACTGATCCGTTCTTTGTTTTGTGATGTACTCGGTTAAGGGAACTACGGTGGCTTACTTTACCAACAATGAGTAACCCAGTAATACTGTTATTATCAGTCCAGATAATTTTGATTGGCACTCCGATTTGGCCGAAATTATGTAACTTGACGACGGTCGATCAACTTGGACGGCGAATAATGAAGATGAAGTGAAAAAACTCTTTTTTTTCACATAAACCACTATGTGTTTGTTTAATTTCGAAACTAGTGTCAGCAATGTCTATATAATCAACCGCACCAAATATCTTAACTCTAGTCGTTTTCCAAGCGAAATGTATCTTTCCTATTTTACAACATAAATCGCAAGGTGTGAGGTGGAATGTATAAGTCAAGCGCTGAACAAAATGGGTTTTGCGATCATCCAAAAATTTGTTTTGAACGTTAGCGTGCTTGAATAGTGAATATCATAGTACACACAGTCGATGCGACGGGTAGCTTGAGGTGACACTTAGCTAGACCGAAAAAATACTTTTACAGTTATTCTTTTGCTCAACGAATAAAGGTCACTGTCAAAAGTTCTTCCATATCTGACATGGAGATAGTCTCGTTGTAAAAAACAATTCACCCTTTCATCGGCTGACTTTGGGCGCACGGAATATTTCAGATACGACGCGTTAACTTTTACGATTATGAACCGTGTGAATTTATTAGGGAGATATTCAATAATTCTTTTTCCGTGAATCGACAAATCTGGGAAACTTTTATAAAGTGTCATATCGAAATTTAAGAGGCATTTTTTGGCAGAGGACTTATGTAGCGCTGTTTTCTATCGCCGGAGATATCTCGAAGGATCCAGTAGTCAAATTGCTAGTCGAGACAAAGATGGTCGTTTGAGACGCTGAGTTTTCTTTAACCATTGCTCACCATAAAGCTGCATGTTGGCTAATACTCACTTCGGATCTCTTCCCCACACTCTTTGAAAAACCTCAAATTAGCTTAGTTCAAACTATCAGAGGACCATTTCTTTGCAATCGCGAAAGCAATCCGCCAGATTTTTCTGTCTGCCGTGTTGTGCGCCAGTTCACATGTAGTTATAGTGACGCTCATATAGGTAGGACAAAATGAAAACTATCACAGCATCCCTAAATGGTTTAAACGACTGATGACGCACTAACCTCTCCCTGGTGAACTGACTGCTCGAAATCCAACGTCATCGATGGTTGAACGCCTCATAACAATAGGTCACCAAGTTAACCCACTGAACCCATTGTTGCGCAATCGAAAGCCAATGTCCCTGGCTTTCACTGAAGTGACATTTATTCGAACTTACCAACCAACGTCATGTACACAAAGTTGGTTGTGACAACCTATTGGGTTGTCATAGTAGTGAGTACTTAATAGTTAATATGCTTGTAAATGTGTCTAGGTTGTCTGTCTTCAGATGTATGAAGTATACAAGTGGCGTGTTTTACGTTTGCGACTGACAAAAGTAAATAAGATATTAACAAACTGATATTAACATATCTCTGTTTTGACAAAAGACGATGGTGCTTGTTTGTTTACAAAGTCAGAACTTTAAGCCAAATAGTTGTTGAAGTCTGTGGTCTACGGTCGCCACGCTTTGATCACAAATGTCAATCAGAGGTTGCTATTCGCTTGTAGCGTCAAATGTCAAAATCGTCTGATCTGGAATCGAGTTGTGGATATTTTAGTCAGTCCTTCCAGCCAACGGTATTCTAACGGCTGTCAAAGATGTACAAATAAACCCATCGCAGGCTATTCATTTTCGAATTGAATGTTGGTCCAGTCGGTTTGAAATAGAGTGCTTTTTCTATAAGATGTTGCTGCAAACTTTGGCTCCCATACAAGTCAGTTGGTTTACATACACAATACTGGTAAAAAGAGATTCAGTTCTCTTCAGTTCAGTTACCAGAATGCATTGATGTGGTCCAGGAATTGTTAACTTTTTTAGCGAGATTCTCACGGCTTAAAGTGTTTCGACGTTAAGGTAAGAAAAGTGACCACTTTCACACATGATAATGACGTTGATCAAATAAAAAATAGTTACGGATTTCAAGCTGTCACTCTTCACTTCCAGTCACCACAGTGCCATAAGTTATAGTTGAAACAAACATTGATTCCTCATTGGCAGAAACACTGCTAAAAGTAATAAGTGAGTTTCACAAAAACATTCGCTAGTAGAAGTCTGATTTGAATTGTGGCACGTCAAACACTACAATTTTATATTACGCTTTCTTAGTTAAACGGTTCGCAGAAGCTGTCGACGTAAACGTGATTACAATGTCCTGCGGAAGTTTCGGTTTGAGCTCTAGCCGGTAAAATAGTATTCGGCTATTCTGTTTGGTTCAGTAGGAGATAGGAACACTACCGATACAAGCATACAGTGTTAGAAATAGGTTAGAAACGAAAGTTTGTCTCCCATTAATGTAAGTATACTAAGGTGTCCTCTCAAAAAAAGGGAGGTACAAGAATGACACTTTGTTGGACATTGAACACGAAACACTAATAACGTTTAACAAAACGTAAACTTGTGTCTAGTACTTTCAATCTAACGTGGGCCATTCGAAAGTTTGCTGATTGTGAGATATCTACACATTATACGATTATATTAATAAACTTGTTCCCAAATTTAGCACTGTTTAATTTTGCAAATAATTCGCGATGATGTGATTTGTTTTTCTCAGACAGACGATGTTATCAATTGGAAATGTATTATTGGTTTGTTCGTTAAATCCCAATTACCTTCACTTCAGTGCTCATGTGATAAAACGGTACAAAATCCAATCAAAATAAGTTTGTTCAGACACGAGTCCTAGCGACTTGCATAAAAGAGTGAGGGGTGGGTAGTTAAGATTTAACTTTTTTGAGAAAATGAAATGCTCTTAACACATATCAAGCCTCCTCTATCATTGCAGGAATATTCAGCCTGAGAACTGATTCATTTGACCAGGCAGTCGTGCCCATCGACAAATATCAACTTCCGCATAACTGATTTGTTTGTTATGTTACGCCTGATGGAGACTATACGCGAATCCCGCAATAGATTTTGCTACATAAGACGTTTCTTCCACTAGTTATGACTATAAAGGTCACGGAATGTAACAGTAAAGCATGAAACAAAAAAGGGAAAATGGATTTTGAGGATTTGAAGATGTAATAACTGATACACAAAACGATAGTAATGTTGTACCAAAACCTGTGGTATCTGAAAACCAGGATGGTCGAAGTGACTGCGTTTCTTACCAGTAGACGCACGGAGTTGGTGATATCATCGTTTTTCATTCCGTAATACGAGGTCATTAACCTGCCACCGTTCAGCCTTTTCTAGTCAACTGGAGTTCCACCAATTAGTTTCTACAAATCAGATGGTGAAATAGTATATAAAACATCAGTTCAACCCAAGGACATTGGTAACAATAGATCACCTTCGAAGAAGAGATGTTGACCTTGCCGTTCATGTTATATATTGCCTTTTAGTCTGTTCGATTACGTGGTGCTTCATCATGAACAAGCTATCATGTGTAAGCAGGGTTTGTCAAAGATTGGTAATCGATGATCTCCTACCTAATTTGGTCATTACAGGTAGAGAAAGTTACCGGGGACCATTTTGACGTTCGGAATGTCAGTGTTAAAAACTTTATTCATGCCTTCAACAGACTTCATGTAACTAGACAAACAGGCTAATTTATTCAATAACTTACAAACTAGCGTCAATTATTAATATGCGCACACGCCCGCACCAAGTTTGAACTAATATCTACCATTTCTCGGGTGCAAATCCCATTCTCTGTATGGACTAACTGGCATCACCAACTGGTGTAACGCAATCTGTGCTGCCTGTGAATCATCACGCGGTAACGATTTCATTGGCATAGTTAGAAACACGATTGAGGTCCAAGGCGAAATGCCCGTCTATGGATTGATAGGTCAGTAGAACTTATAGTAAACTGTTTTGTTCTGTCGGAAAATTCCTAAAGAAGGAACGAAGTGACAAAATTTGCTTTGGGTAATTCTCTCACAGCAAGACGTGTCATGAGACAACCCGCAATGAATTCTACTACTGTAATGTCTACAATAGTTGGTTAGACCAGGACCGGACGTTGACTGGATGTTACGTCACACAGTCAGAGTCAAATGTCTATGTGTGGTTAGGATGGATTTGATTAATCTGTGGCCACGGAAGTTGCGAAGACTGAACAGAATTCTCCTAACAACACGTGTCACGTAGGTGTAATTTGAAAGCAGTCAATTTGGGGGTCACCAGAACGCGTTGACGGACTGTTGTACGTTGTGTTGGCAACTCGGTAGACAGCCCGGAATACTTTGGGGACGTCCTTGCGATGGTTGGTATCGGCTAAGTGTGTAACAGTGGCGCTGGCAATTGATTTACGACAACCGGTTCCGAGCCAAGCTGGATGACATTCCTTGATCCTTTTTGGCAAGTGCATAATCGTACGACCAACATTTTCTGCAGCACAACAGGAACATGAAAA
>LUCH01000375.1:13535-48439 GCA_013368495.1 Paragonimus heterotremus
AAAATTAAATATTACACAGGTTACATACAACGGGGCTATTCGCTAATCAGTCAGTGGCGTTGTTTCTTGACAGTACTAAACTAACACAGGAGTCGTTTTGCTCTCATAGAGATGGATCTCAATGTTTTGGAATGAATGCCTCCGTATATCGTAACAACTTGAACTTATCACTTGTTTGGACGACTGGCAATGTTTGCATAGTGTCCTTTATGTGAACACATGGATATCAGCTTACACCTGCTTCACAGGCTTCCAAACCCATATTGATATGAACTACCGAAACCTCAGGTGGTGTTCCGCCATGCTAATCTAGTCAAACTGGCAACTACACGAAAGTCATTACAATCAAAAAACATCTTAAAAGTCGTATAATGGAACGTTTGTGAATGCAGTCTGTAGGTCAGAAACTCATATTCAACACCAGTATTCATAACACAGACTAACTTAAATCGTTTAGACCTCATTAGGCTGGTTCTTACAGAATCCACTTTGTTTACGAGCCTCCAAGCGAGTTTGCCTCGAAAGTGATTAATGATGGGCATCAGTTATCTCACTGAGAGAACAACACTGTTGGTTTAGGCACCCTATAAATATGTATTATGTAATCGTTCGAGGATTCTAGTCTAGCACACTGTACTTGCTTTAATGTTCCTTTTCACCACAACGCGGAAAGTCTTCCTGTGATCACTTTCACATTTTTCAGGCCGACGGTATTTTTTAGCCAGTGCAAGCCTATCAGGTTAATCACGGACAAAAGGCAAGCTATTAATCTGAGCAATTTGTTTTTGCTAACATCTTGTGTTTTTTGTTTGGTCTTGAAGTCGTTCGGTGCGGATTCTTTGACAGCTTCAAAGCCCTGAAACGTACTCAACAAAAAGCTTTTACTCGTGTGGTCAGTAATTTTGACACTGATATTCTACATCCCCTATCTACCAATGCATCGTTTCATCGAACTTGAGATGCAAACATTTCAGTTATTTTGATGATTTTTTGAAAAAACTATCTATAATAATATCAGGCCGGTTGATTTCCGATAAGCATAAGTCTAACCTAAGCAACAGTTTTTCTCCTCCTTTTCATGTCAACACAACCGAGGATATATCAGCTCGTTATTTACCAACGCTTGCCAGAATTGCAATAACTACGTTCGCTTGAGAGAAGAAAAGTTTTTCTCAAGGATTTTCTCACTACGCCTGGGAAAGGACGCACTGAAAATTGCAAAATACCACCACCCAGTTATAGCCCAGCTGAAGATGAAAAGTTTGCATGAAATAGGGAAATTGTCGTGCTTGTAGCGAAATATCACTGACAGCGTCTACCTCCTCGCTGGACTTGAACTAGATTTCAAACCGACAGATCAGTGAGTTGCACTACTCTGACTGATTTAAAAGTGCTCTCAACTAGCGTTCAACAATTTGTAATCTGAATCACATTATGAGTTCTCGACATATCAATCTCTTCTGCACATTCAATGGTTTCCACATCGAAACCATTGTCCAGTAATTCTGTCGCATTTTGAAAACCTAACCATTTGGTACGAATGTATGGAATTGGTTCGAAGCTACATTTTCTATCATATTTCAAATGCGATAAAAATATGTACTGTCACAAGCAAAATACTTAATCACTCATCCGGTTTGAGATTGAAACTGTTAACAAGAAGAAGTATTTCACCACTATAAAGCTGCCCTGTCCATCCTCTTCAGGCAGTTTTGCGGATTCGTCGGTTTTACGTAGTCAGCTAATTTTACACTCGTCATTTTTATATGTTCACGCTTGTTGGTGTTTAATAAGCAATGCTCAGCCCAAGTTATATTCAGTTTACTTTTAACACACATGAATGAACCAACCAAAGTTCTATTGGGTTGTTCATCGAATATGTGTTTCAATTTAGATGACAAAATAACTCGATTTTTGGTTCCATAGTGGTGAACAAACTCGGGTTGAGTTACATTTATGACAATCCCGTTTCATCCATGACCACCAGGTTACCCAGACAGTACTGCTGTACATTCGTTTGTGCAATACTTTTGTAATAACTCACCTAATCCATTAACAACTTCTACTCGGATTGTCTCGGTCCGAACTCCCTGTACACTTGCAGGTCTAATCCCGCTGGGCTCCTCTCTTCTGACTACTGCACAGTTTCTCATATATAACTTGCATTTCAATATTTTACCTGCTTTCCAGTTCACACACCTGTGTAACAGTTGACTCATTCTACGGGGTTGAACGTGAGCTTACGAGGTTGACAGACTGCGAAATGGTTTATATGTCATCAGTCGGGTTTCGAAACAAAAAAATTACCAGCGACAAATTAAAACTTTGATCAGTGCACTTCGCGTATTCAGCACAACGCGTATACTTAGTGTTACATGCAAGAGGCATTATTTTTAATGCGATTTTCACACAGGCGACAACTCCTACTGATACTCGAATTATTTTCACAGAACAAGCAGAAATTGCAACTATTTTTTATAGACCTGAGTTATAGAAAATGTTTGTACAGACTGTTATTGAATGGGGTTTTATTCTTCAAAATACACATAAACCACCACAATATTTAAACGCCAGCCAGAAAATCTAGTGTTATCAAACAATCACGCTCTGGTCTCCGGTCCAGGCACGACAACGATCCACAAAGTAGGCAAAACCAACGCACATAACAGCAGCAACAAACAAGCTGACGGGCCAGAATATGGCATGGAACAGCGTGTTAGCAGAATAGAATTTAGTGAGCAATGCCTCGTCTTCGTGCGTGGCGTGGATATAGCACTTGAACTGGCTCCGGTGCTTGATCTCATGTTCAAATCGATGAACGTAGGCCATGTTGTCTGCATCCCGGTGGTGGCATGAACTAGTAGCACACTGTGAGAGATAAAAGGCGTGAAGCGGGTAATTGATTAGGAAGATCTGATTGATCTGCAATATGGAATATGCACAGTGGTTTGTGAACTAAGTTACAATAAACATTATAATACATTAAGCTGTCGGGAGGCCACTTGATCACCCGTACAGAACATGTCTAGATGTAAAGGCAAACTGTTACCATTGGTTAGCTGGAGCAACAAGAACAAGAAAAGTCCCTGACTTACAATCGCCACAGGCTGCAGTTCTGCATTTGCTCTGGTCGAGTAAATGAAATAGTTTGTTGTCCGTATTACTGCGTACATTTCGTTACCTAGTGTTCCCGTACGTGTACATTCCATCAACATGTGATCATACGTAGTGTAAACATTCGGTTCGCACATAACATACACGCACAGTTGGCATTGTTAGATATAACAGGTTGACAGGATCGGTTAACGTCAATTAGCCAGCTTAGACGTGATATATAAAAAGATGTGGCTTGCGATCTCAAATCATCGTACTCCTAGGCGCCTACTGTATCTCAGAATCGACAGCCTCTAGTGAGCACTGCTCAGTCTTTGATTAGTAGTTGCTAAAGTCGAGTGTGTCTTACCGACCCCGACTCCGCCTGAATGTAAATGTATTCCTAACGTTATTATCAGTTGAAGGATTGAATGACAACGCAATCGGCAGACGTTCAGTATAGCTAGAGCAGCACTCCTATAATAACCAGTGCTAGGACGATCCGTTACAAATTTACCATCTTTGAATTCAGTCATTTTACACGGGCAAATGTGGTGTTGAACTTCTCGCGGTACTTTTTTGTATATTGAACTAGTAAAGGCGGAATCCCGACATACTAGTTTACAGTTTTCTGGTCGATCAAACACTACTTCATGCATGGACTAGAATGTCATAATCTCGCATTGTGTGAGTGCTTAGGCCACATTTGTTTTAGTACCCGGATATTGCTAGCCACATTCTATTGGCTAGGTTTCGATTTATCAGTCCATATAACACTTTATTTATAGTGGCCAGTTTTTGGTCTTTGACAAACGATGTAATTACATCCGGTCGAGTTGATCACAAACTCTGTAAATAAGCAGTCTTCAGGACGACTCGAACGGGTGTGAGGAGTAAGCAATAATTATAAATTAGCTCATTTACCCTGAATGAATGAGTAGTTACCTAAAGTACATTTAACTTACAACCGGATGCAAGCACGACCTACGAGCATCAGGTCAAACGCGCACCTTGACAATATTGTGTCCAACGGCGTATAGTTTGTGTAAGGTGAGCGCTGGTAACCATTCTGCTAAACATTCTTTTCAAATGTGCTTATGAACATCTATCATTCAAATGACGTTCCCAAAATAACATAATTCCGGTAGGTCATTGTGGTTAATGTGTTACTGAGAAACTGGGTACCCCGTTGTGTGATTGCAGTTTTCAATTCTCGTTTCAATTCACTTGGCGAGATAGCGCAAACCATACAAATCACAGTGCGCATTTTGATTTGATATATTCGCTGGTCGTAAACACGCGAACTGCAAGAAAACAATCAGTTCTTGGAGAGACAACCCAGCTTGATCTATATAACGAGCGACGATCAACAAACGAAATTTTGAGAGAGATCGACAGTCAAATGTTTTACCATGCAGAGCAGATCAAGTATAGTTCCTCAACCAGTTTGTGAACTCTACCAAACGTTGAAGAAGAAGGAAGAATGGCGCAGAATTTCAAATGTCAGTGTTGTACCTAACAAAGTCGGGTTAAGGAACATCTGTGCGCCGATTTTTAATAGATATAGTTGCAAACTCGTGATGTATTCACACTTTGGGCGCATCGTTCAAATCTGTCACCTCAGGGGACTCAGAACAAAACGAGTCATGACTGAGTACTGTTGCTGTTGATAAGTATACCAGAACTCAAGGGATCGGGCAAAGCTAAAATAGAGGACGTAATAGCGGACCCACAATGTAAAGAACATTATGTCTTCTTTAGTGGCATATGTCATAACAAACACAGATAAAGGAAAACCGTGTTGATATACGAAGAATATGTGAAATCCGTAGGTTTTAATAAAGTAGGTGCGTCATATCTTGCCCTTTTGAGATGTTGCCATACCACCTGTTGGACTGTTCGGTGAAGTTGCGAACATTCGTCGCCTGAACTTTTACAACGCAATACTACAAAGCGCCACGGTGGTCTCAGTTGTGTAGGACGCTTTTCCATTCTGTGGTCATTTTGTCTAATCATGTCATTCTGTTTCGGGTCACTGTGTTCTGTACACCTAAAACAGCCATCTTGATCATTACTGGGCTTGCATTCGAGTTGATGCTTATCCAAAAATGAAATAGAAAATTTTCCAAACATCTATACAAAATCATAGGTATTCTGGTTATGTACAGCTTTGTGAGTAATTCGAGATTTTGGGAAAAAAATAAGATCAGATTGATAAGATGCATGAATTTACAATCCAGCACATCGACTTGATATACCATGCATGAAATAGATGTTGCTGATGATATTCTATCGGTGGTGAAGGTTCGGGGATTTGGGTTATTTCGAAATTGAACACCATCCACACTTGATCGCAACCTTCGCACCACTAATTCAAACCATGCTCAGTTGGTTCAATGAAGACAGAAACTTCAACCAAACTGAAAAGTCCTGATCACGGGGTAATCGATTGGATAGAACAGAGTGATTCTGCCCAATCTTCTTTCGAAATGATCGGGCAAGCTGAACACTATTCACACAAGGTTGTGGTTGAGCGTTTAGATTTGATTATTCGGTCTTGCCTATTGTGAGGTCATTGACGTTATGGTTAACACACTAGTGTCACAAGCACGAGGGTCAGAATGAACACTTTGATCCATACAAGGATACGTGCTACTGATAAGCTTCAATAAGAGCGAAATTCAAGTCTAGTGCTTTCTTTCGAAGTGGATCCGCCGGAATGCTTACCTGAATGCGAAGTCTGCAATCAAGTTTGGGTGGTGTTCAATTTTTAGATATTCTACCAGTTTTCTATCCTGGTTTGAAGTCATACTTACCTATTTCCAAGGTGCGCTTTGTGAATCATTCAAACTATCTAGTACTTGGAATGCTGAAGTTGATCCCAGTCAAAGAGAACTTTGGAAGACCAAAGAAAACGGTGTACCTACGACAGGGATAAAACATTTATTCTGTAGATATTAGTGGAATCTATAACCGTGCAATAGCCGCATCTACGTGAAGCACACTGGATTCAAATTTACCAGAAGCCAGTATCTCTTCTCACCTCATTAGTCTTGTCTGTTTATTGGAACTGCCGTTTTTACACCGACCCACTGGAACAAAATACTGCTTCGTTGGTATACGACGTCAATTATGTCAGGCTTCAAGTTAACTACCAACTGCTTGCCAGCACTTGACAAATAACCCTACTGTAATCCAGCTTTCCGTCGAGCCTATCTTTTGCTTCTTTCATGTATATCGGATTTCCGAGTACCTCTCGCCTAAGAGAAGAGGATCATTTTTGGATGTTGCGTAACTCTTCAGAACACAGCGCTGGTGCAACCTTCCTTGGTCGAGTGACGGTCGGCCACTTCCATGCATTACGGACCTGGCTTAACATAGGTTCCACCAACCTCGGTTGATACCAGTCTTACCTGCCGCGTACCAAAGTTATCCGTGATCCTCTCCACACATTCACCAAATATCCAATGATGGTAAACCAGGACAAAACATCGTCCAACCGTCAGGAAGTTGAAACATGCTTTTGTTAATTGCCTTGACAAGGATTTTTGTTTAAGGTAAGTTTTGCGTGTGTGCCATTGGGCAAGTCGAATTATTTAGTAAGCCCTAGGATAAATCGGATATACTAGCACGACATTAAATGGCACTGGACCATATAGAAGGGCAGAAAACTTTTAACTACGCAAATGCGACCGCCGTTTGGATTGTGCGCATCGGTATGACCCGTATCGGTTCATCGGAGGGCCCACATTCGGAAGTACCTTCAATGAACTGGGGCTATCCATTCTGGGTCGAATCATTTGCACTTACTGTAAGTTCATTCTGGACGAGGTTATTAGAGAAACTAGAATGTATATTGAGCCTTAAATCTTCCCCAAGAATTCAGTAAGCCACCTGAAAACATAAATCTCTTCTGGTATCTTCTATGTTGTCTAGTCAGTCAGTCATGCAAGTAAAATAACTGATTCCGTAGAGGACTGGTGGATTCTGGTCGCACTGTGCTTGGAGTGTATCGCAAATATCTGAATACTTGTTGTCCACACATAGACACAGCCGTCAAGAGCCAGCAAAATAAATCTGGATTCTCCCCTTCAATTGGTCTAACCCCACATAACACCACACCATATACAGAGACCCACTACCCGCTGAGAGCTTGGGTATTATGTAATGAAACTTAAATAGTCCACTGTTACCTGAAGATGAGGCCTACTCCCACTGCGACCAGAAACAAACGATCACCATTTAGCTCCCATCAAAAGAACAGTAGCATTACCACGGGGCCAACTGATGTGGGTAGCGCAGACTTGACTGTAAGCCTCATCGGCATATCTGTGAAGTCAGTATAAACGAGGTTCTAGAAAAGTTGACCCACTAATTCGGATTCAAGATACTGCTTTGAACCCCATCACTTCTTGCGACTAGCTAAAACGGCATAATTTTTAGAAATGTCTAACTGGCACTATAACAAACCTACATATAGATACTCATTTTCTGGAGATATGGTAGATGATTAGGTGGGTAGCTAAACGTAAAAAACCAGTCACAACCAGAGAAAATATGTCGATTATCAAAACTAAGATACGAGTAAAAACGCACGTTTCGAATTCCTTAAAATGTCCATGTCACTGGAACCACGGCTATAAGAAGAGTGGGTTTTAACCACTCTACTTTAGGTTAAAGAATAAAAAAATTTGATTAGTTTTTACTCTCGAAATTATTCGCTGTCATGAACTAGGGTGCATTTTGTCATAACGGATGCGTTAGTCGAAAATTTTTGTTTGCTATATTTACATAAGAGACCCGAAGTACCTTCATAACTTCACTATCGAAAACAAATCAAGAATGAATCTCCAGTTTACTACATAAGGATTCTGGTGGTTTGGGTTCTGTGAATAAATCCTAACCGAATCGTATTTCTTTTAGTAGGAGTTCACACAGAATACTAGTGTGACATGCATTCGTTCAAATTTTTCGACAGACACTAAAGAAGACTTGAACAATGTGGGTAAGCGTCCTTAACACCCCCGAGAAAGTCCCGATTTTCTCACATCACAGTAATACTTCAAGGTTACAAATCTGGAGAACTGTAGAGTGTTGATTAGAAGCAGAAATACATGATCTGATGAAAAGGCCAAAATACTGAGAACATCACAGAAGATTACGGCAGTTTCATAACAGTGTTTTAAGAAACCTTCAATACCTGCCAGATGATGGTTAAAAAAACTTCCAGGATGCGATACATTACCTAATCGTTGAGGAGGAATATTTGGAGGTTCCAGCAAGTCTTCCTTGCTAGAAAAGAAAACAGTTCTTATTACTTAAGTCACCGGCTCCACAGTTAAGTAGTTCGGCACTTAAGGAGACATCGTGAATTTTGGAGTCTCATCCTCCCCTCAACTGTCTACCGCCTGCACGCATTCCATAAACTTTCACACTATACTATGTCCAGTCACTATTTTTCATATGGATTGTGTTGATGTCATACTGTATGTGTTAGCTTTTCTGCATGCGTCATAAGACCCTAACCAGGAGTGGTGGCATAACATTATAAGACTTAGTTCAATTAGTCTTCCGTAAGCGTTTCATAGTTTGTATTGAATTTAGTCATACAGTGTACTTCCTTCTCAAACAAGCTTAGTGCATGATTACTTAGTGTATCTCTCTTACATAATTTTCATGTTGTAATCAGTATATACATTAGTATTTACACAAAAGTACACCCAGTCTTCTCAGACTATTTCGAAATTTATGCAGCAGGCAGATGGCTATTGACGAGAAGAAACTAGTCAAACCTACACGTTAACAGGTAACACTACCTTCTGCTTTCACTCGTCAACGACTTTGTTCTTCTACTCTGCTCACAATCGTATACCAGTCATCCGTCCAATAACTGAGTGTTACCACAATCCCGGTCAGGTAAGGTCAGTAGGTGACGAATTACTTAGCGTGTTTTAAATGTGCTTATCACCAAATTGACTACGGACTGATACGACTGAAATACAAGACTGTTCATGTTATCTTTTAAATGTATAATGTGCTGATTGGCATTTTTATTCAAAATTCTAGCTCAAACCTTTTAGACGTCGACTTGACATTGCTTGTAGAATGCTGTTCTTCGAAGTGAAGAACGTACTTCCGGAAACATATTGGAGGTCTATATTAACTGTTTATAAACATCATTTGTTGTCATTATTATTGCTTACTCAAATGTGACCAAATGTTCGTCGGTACTATCCTAACTTAACTGCAGTCGACTTATTTAAATGCTAGCCTCGCCCGCAGGCTGACAAGACTTTCCTCAACACTGTGTGCCGCAAAGGACCGACTTCCGTAATTATGAGTTGAACATGACTGTC
Source organism: Paragonimus heterotremus (assembly GCA_013368495.1). NCBI lineage: Eukaryota > Metazoa > Platyhelminthes > Trematoda > Plagiorchiida > Troglotrematidae > Paragonimus > Paragonimus heterotremus. Next base: position 22,985 of record LUCH01000375.1, read on the forward strand.
CTCTTGGCCGGTTTTTAACGTACTATGAACAGCAGATTAATAATTCAAACGAAGGTAGAAAACGTTAACTTTGAGGCCCCAATGACATTAGTTGAATTGATCAGGTTTAATTTTCGTTTATGTGCATTTCTGATGGGGTTAGATGTTCTGTTGAGTCTTGTCTCCTACAGTCTTCTTTGAAAGTAATCCACCAGTAAACGGAAAAATATATAAAAGAAACTTTTTGGTAAATGAATTGAGAATAACACAACTTTACGAGCAAGTTGTAATACTCTACGTTTCAACCACCTCGGCTGGCCTTCCTTAGGAGTGTTGTAATCGAGATCACATTAACAACGTAACGTTGTGTTGTTCTCAGTCCATTTACCAATAACATGTTAAACATGACGCCCAAACTGTGACTTCATTCGTACTAAATTTGGTGCGGATGTCCAACAAAAGAAACTTTCCTCTCTTCTCGTGGAAATTACGAGAAAATTTAAATCAAGTGGTACCAATGTGAATATTCTTTATTAAATTCTGCGCCTACTTTGAGTTTCGTTGATATATTTAGATTTCTACCAACATGGAATGTCTAGTCACTATTTATTAAAATAAAATCTTCCAGCCTAGAACACTTTGGTCACTTAGGATTACAAGAATGATACAACCAAAAATCTCGTAATAGCCAATGTAATAGAGATGAACGATCACACAGAGGCTTTCGTTCGCAACTCACGTCACATTAGCAATAACTTGCAGAATGGCCAACCCTGTCAAATTTCTAACAGTTTTGTTCAATATTATCTTTATACAATATTGTCCGTGGTGTATTTGGCTACTGGTCAACTGTCGGATTACTCACACCTGATAACTAAGGAGCACATGATGCATGATGGCTGGTTGTTTTTGACAGTTGGTGCACACCTTTTATCAACAAAATGTTCCGAATACCACGCACAGATATGCCGTTAACAGGAATCTTTCGAAATGAAATTGCAACTTGGTAGAACCTCATTGATATGTGAGTAAATTCAAGAAGTCACTTCGTGAAAGTAGAAATGAAAACAACAAGTGGTCAAAACACCCTTCCGTGAGCAAATAAAAAAGTCGACAGTGTTTAGTCAAAGTAACGCTCGGGCACAAAACTGCACTGACTGATTTGAATGAACATTTAAACACAACAGGTTCCGAACATCGTGTTCTTCTACAATACATACAAGCAACACGCTATACAAAGTGTCGAACCTCGGGACAGAAGAAACTTTGAAACCAATAGCAGTTTTCCGTTTTCAGAACGATTTCTAGTTTATAAAAAACCAATAATTTCTGGGTAAAAACGAGTTTGTGAAGAATAACAGGATCTGTGTTGGCATCCTTATTTTCGACCGTAATAATTTTTCTTCTTGTAATCCTCAGTGAAAATTTAATTTTTTTGATAAATTTTACTTTCGAGATAATAATTTACCGTAATCTACCCACATTTTTTAACAGAAGTGCGAGAAGTTATTTTTGAAACTGCGTTTACTAAACACTATTTTATTTGCAGTAGAAATGACCATATCCAGTGGACATGTCTGGAATGAAGTTCAGCCCAGCTATCTATGCTTTCATCTTGATAAGCAAGACATCAATAGACGGGATATGATCGTTCGTAAAGTGGCACTGCTGCCGACTATTTTGTGTGTTTGTTAGAGGCAGGAATGGTGTACCTGTGGGTGGGGCATGAATGGACACGTACGAATCGTGCAGCTCTATAGTTAGAACGATTTGCTCACCTCGAAGCACCCGACAGTCTATCAGATTCGGTTGATAAAACGGAACCACCTGGAACTTTGTGATAGAATGTTTTAACCCGCAATCGAATTACCTCGTAAAACTAATCGATTAGAAATAAGGTACCTTTTATCAATAGAATTAAACGTTTTTTGTGGTTTTGGTGTAAGTCTTCAAGATACTTAAATCGTTTAATGAAGAAGGCCAATTAGTTGGCTGCATGCGAGACCCTGAATGGTTTAACTACTTATCTGATTTGCAACAGAATAATACAACGTTAACCTAAACGAGTAAAATGAATGGTAGTTTATTAACGATAATGGCCCTTAAGAAAATAGGTTCAAGTATACCTGTCTATACAAATTAATAGTAGTTGAAAACATTTGAAGTGGTGATGGACAGGTAGGGTAGAAGTTCCATTACTGACTGTGAAGTGCATTAGATGTACTGTGCAATAATGTGCAGTACAGATTAGTGGACTTTCTGGTGGTATACTTAATGCTTTCAAAAATATTCACTGGAAATATAGCTGGTAAATTATTGGTACATAGTGTTATGAAAATCGTTAAAGGTAAGCTGTTTACTAATCATTCTTTTCGGTTGCCCAACATTTCTTGTTTCTTGTTAAGATGCAGACTAATGTGCAGTGAGCATAACGTTGCTCAAACCGTGGTTGTCAGACTCAATCAGAGTTTGTTGTGAGATACTGTTTTATGGTAAGCATTTCGAAAAAAATGCCAGTCAGATCAGACAGGAGTTTGTAGGACAGCTAATTGTAATTGATGCAAGGGCGGGAAACAGCATAGGCGACGAGGAGGGGGAACAGGTTGTGATGTGAGTAGACAGACAGTTAGGCAAGTGGGACAAAAATACTGACTCCATTAACAGAAGCCTAGTGAATGGGATGGGATAACAACAAGTGCAGTTTGGCAAACGACTTTCTATAATGACCAAACTTAGAAAATACGAAAAAGTGAAACTCCAATTTGGGTGGTAAACAAACAAAGTAGGTAGCCGAATTCAAAGGATAGATTCACAGCGTATTTTGACCGCAGAGTACTATCGAATATAACACGCAGACAGTTAGCGGACCACAAAATTGGTTAGCTGTGTAAACATATATATTTGCTACTTTTTAACCTGTTATCAGAAAACAAAGCAGGACAAAATATTTTGCTGGGTTTACTATTAACTGATAAGCTTCGGGCGATGTTATGATTTCGCCAATCCTTCTTGCCCAATCTGAAACTGGTCGATTGTTGTGCGGCTACATAGCATATAGCCGTCACATGCTCATTTACATAGGAAAGCAAAAGGGCTTCTGGAAAAGACGTGCATATATGTACTGCTGAAGATGTAATGATAATTAACCATCTAACAAAATTGATGCATAAGTCAGTGAGCCAAGAAGACGATAACCGAGAACCTTGTTGATGCTAGGTATTTAGCCCACAGCAGGCAAAACCAAAGTAGTCTAAGCGTTCCGCGTGATCACAACATGCATTCGGAAGAAACTGTTCAAATTGCTTGGAGCCTTGGTAATCACTCGCCATAAAAATCCGTTTCAGGCTCGAAAGAACTTAAAAGTTACATCCTGTGTGTCTTGGTTTTCCCAGTCAAGGTGAAGATAGCTTCAGGAGCGCCAGGAGTAGTTTTCCGTTTATTTTCAGCCAACCGATAGTTTAATTTGATTTCCAGCATCAGCTTTTTACAATTATAAAGAAATTATGAAGTGAGTTCGTTTAGCAAATTTCATGCTAACTCTGTACTAATCATTTACCACTTCAGATTATTGGGAAGCTGGTCGGATTACTGGGTGATTTGTAACCACTTAGAGGGGCATACTAAAGATAATTTCAGCAGTCTGTGTAAATGTTTCAGCTCTATAATTAACAACGGAGGATCCGATAACAGTTTCGATTTAGATGAACTACGTCATCGCCTTACAAGTTAGGGAATCACAACTACGACTTACGAATAAATTTCGCTAGGACAGGTCAGCAATCTATCTGCCACACTGCAAACGTCTCTATGTCTGACATGAACCAACAGGCATGAAGCAGTCGCTCACTAATATGTGAATGATGAATAAGAGAGATGTGCGAGCAAAAATCTCTTGATCGTTTTTGGCACTGTGGTGGATATGTCAGAATGATAAAAACACTCACTGGCCGATTGACATTCAGTTAGCATTCTAGCAAATTCAATCTATTTCACCTCATTTATGGATAACTTTTTAACAAATGGCGACATACGTCTCTACCTGCCATGGGGTAGGCGCAAAACGATTTTCTTTTCTAACTCCCAAACTCACCGTAGACAGCGTTCACCTGAAAGAGTTGAATGTAATCAATCGAACAAATAACTTATCTTAAATGGCGTTATTTCTGTAGACGACTTTTCAAAACAACTAATGATACTAGCCGCATAATATCACTTTCACGGAAGAACCTCAAGTTGGTAACTTCTGTAGCATGTTCTGCTTTTTGTCAAGCAAGCTTGATTTTAATTTCACACAGTTTACTTCAGTTTGTTTATCTCCAGACGCTTTTGAGCAATCAACCGTGCACATGAAACCTCAGAAGATTGCGTCTACTAGTAGGTGACCAAGAAACCATTTTAGACCTTTTAAATTAGGCTGATTTATTGTATCGTTAATTTGAACGAATTCAAAGTAGTTATTCAAGGTGTGCACCACAGCAACGCTCTGATTGTTTTCGTCAGTTACGTATAATGGATAAGGAAATGGGTTGGTACAGGCAATGTGGTAAACTTTGTCCATCTATTAATCACGTCTCGGTTATAGAGGTGTGTTTGATGTGTATGTCTATTTGAGTTTCTTTGTCTCACTGAACTGTGATTGGTGGACGTTGAAATGTGAAGGATGAATAGAGACTGGTAATAGGTAGGCAAGTGATTCAAATGTCATACGTAAACAAATCGACCAGTAGTTGAACTAGAGACCGAGATAATGCAAATAGATTAGGAGGGGTTAGAAAAAAAGAAGTCAGCCAAAAAGATAGGGAGCGTAAAAATAAAAATGTAAGTAGTGCTTGTTTTCTCTACAGTGGACTACCAAAGTATTGCTAAATCTCCTTACATCTGCTTCAGGACGCATAAAGACAAGAGTTTAAACACAATTTGCGCCTTGGTAAGACCTGAAGCGTGTTTGCTTACTGACTCGTCCCTGTCAAATACTACCGTAATTTAAATTCGCTGCTAATTGATTTACCTCGATCTAGTACGTGTGGACATCAGAAGACTGTGGAATGTTTCTGCTAGCTGCAGTTGACTCGTTTGGAAGTTGGTCAACTACGGGAGACAGCATAAACTGGTGAAACAACTTACAGAAACACGTGTTCTTTAAGGCACATGCCTTCTCGGTTGGGATGGGCAAACGGTTTCCCGTGAAAACTCCAACATATCACTTAATATTAAGCAAAAGAAAGGACAGTTGTCCACAAAATGGAAATGTTTATTACAGTGATGAGTAACCACTTCAGTAGAAGTTCTCCCATAGAATTAAACAAGTTACAGAACCATAAAAGTCTGCATGCAGGCAAACGGGTATACGGTCGATCAAGTGAACAACCTACCGCTGAAATTAGTGTGCACGGAATTAGGGGTCTTCGAGATAGTTTTGTCCCCAAATTTAAAATATACATACCGCTAAACATACCCTCTGATTTCTGTCTTTCAATCTATTTGGGTACATGCCTCAAAGTAAATCTTCTTTTGCGTTCACAGAATTAAGCGTAGCATTCACGAACTTGTTTTCTTCTGTCATTAGTGAATGATCATACGCACGTGAGCATACGCGTCCTGCTTTGATGATAATTTTATCAGTAAGCTGAGTTCTTTCGCAAAGAATGACTGGTTTTTAAACCGGGAGAAGATCGGGCTACTGTGTTTACTCTAGCATTTTGACGTTATGATCTACGAACTCTTTTGACAATAGCAATGTCCTTTGTCAGTGAAACGAGGCGTCAACTGAAAAAGTGGACACCGTGGTTTTCAAATTAAAAAACGCAATGGTCACATGTACAAATCTTATGTACACCTAAAACTTCCAGATCTTTATGAATGCTTCACTCAATCAGGGACCCAACTTAACCGATCAACATGAGTTGTGACTACTTCAACTTGTTATATCAGTAGGATGTGGTCACACGGTTGTACTTTTTCTATCGATGCCCCACGTGGCTGATAAATCATGAAGGTGATTATATTTTGAAGAGGGAAAGAGACTATCACATGAATTTTAGTGTTTTGACTGATCAGACCAGCAGTTCCTATCAGTAACTCAATCTTGTTGACCACAATTAAGGTTTCCACTTTGTATGCTGAAAAACTGAGCGGGCAGACAAGATTAGCCAAAACAGCTGAGCAAGACTGACACCAAAATCTGCTATTAAGCTTGCACCTACAGGGGTATGAGTAAACAAGCCGAGTGAAAAACGTGTGTAACGTACGCGTCTCATCCATGCAAATGCACACTCGTATTCACCCTTGCTGATGGTTGCATACGTGGTGTTTCGTCTAGGAAAGCGAATAAAAGTCAGTCACTACATTTTCGTTGTTTTGGTTTTAGTAAGAAAACTTGAAAAAAACTAAACCAATTGTTTGAACAAATTGTCTAAGAACAGAAAACCACATAATTGACCGAGATGAACAAATTTCATTTTCGGTTGGTGTCCCACAAGTGACTTAACCTAAATTTCACACTTTTACCAATGTGGACCCAAACTAATCATCGACCGCAGTGTGACCGAATCACTGATAGCCGTTTACATTTTTGTCGGGAAATTCAATGTTTCAAAGGTAACCCATTTTTGACGAAGGGACGAATGTAAACGGTTGAGGAGCGTTGAATATTATTCATGTGGTGGTCTGTGTTGCTCACTATTTAAGATGCATTGTCCTAAAAAGTCCAGTTGCAAAATTATTCCCGTTCGATCTCCCCCGGACTCTTCATTCAGAGAACAACTTTTTCTATGGACACTCACTTTTGGAACATTTCAATTAGTGAATGACAATTGTGGCTAAACAAAGAGGTCTAATTCAAATGTTGTGAAAAACTTATCTACGCGAATAGCAATACACGATTTTGAGTGCCAATCAATGACTGTCCGTTCAACTGCAGCGTAGCTTCATTTCTGTTTCAATTTTACCCCACTCTGTAAACCAGTATTCAAAACAATTTCGTTAAGCATGCTCAAAACCTCATATTGTTCTTATGTTAAGAAATATTTAGACTGCTTTTTCTTCTACTGGTTCACCAGATAAATACAAACATAGATTTATATCTGTAAGATGTCTTCGCTGCTCATTTAGTATACTGTCTCCAGCCATATCCACCAAAACCAAACTAACTTTACTCCAGATTTCACACCGCGTGAATTATGTCGTGAGATGACTTAGGCTGCGGGTGAACTGCAGGCGATGAGCTGACCGCTGGTTTTTTAATCGATCAGGACTAATTCAGTATTAACCATCTAACCAGTGAACATGCCAAAGTAGTACGTCTGATCGTTGTGAGTAGTGTCTGAACTATCTTGCCTCGATCTCCGACTGGTTAGCTGAGGATAAATGTCAAGTAGTTCAAACTTTGAAGACAAGCGTAATGGACCGATTCGTTGCAAAATGATCCACAAAATCAGTATGGTAGCAACACTGTCAATGCGCAGATGTGTAATCGCATACACTTTCGAACGAGCGCTAATGATTTTGATCTCTTTAAACAAAACACAAAATGATCAGCTGTACTGCATAGCAAACAAATGATTCAGGTCACTTTAATCCATACAAACACTGTCTGTGTACAATGAGTTGAGTGGCCATCGATTTTGTGACGTTTAGGGCAACCGGAACTAGTGTCTATGAGTCGTAGGTTTTCAGTTGATATTTATCGACAATAAGAAGCAGATGCTGGTAATAAAGATTGGTGGTTAATATCACATGAAGCTTATTGTAAAGAAGAATACAATCGGGGACTGACGTAATGAACGGCCTGGAGCAATAGATTGTACACATTATTTTGAACATATGTTCCCTGAGAAAGGCACGCCAGAATTTTGTGTGAATGAAACGGAGTAGAAAAGGGGGAGTGTTGGTCAAAAGTTCGGGTTTGTTAGATGTCAACGTAACCGTTTATAGTTGAAGACAATAAAATACCCATAATTCTCAGGGTATTCATAAGCTTAGTTTGAGCAACACTGTTTACCTAGCAGGGTTTTGAGCTTTAGATAAAATATTTTCTAACTGGTGAGACATTTTCATTGTCTTCCTCCAAGGAACACTTAACTAGCACCTAGAGAACTATGCGATCAATGCAGATGAGTATCGGGCATTGAACGGAGGGTGTATGAAAAATATTTGTAATGTTTGTATCTGTTCAATTGGTTACTACTCATATTATGCACATTCGGTGGCGCGGTGTAATCCATTATCCACAAACAATGTAGTAAATTGTGTACATTTTAATAACAGCCCAAGTTTTCAAGAGATTACAACAGTTGTGACCAGCGTAGAAATAGGTAATACCTATATTGGTCCTCTTGATATATCGAGTACTTTAGAAGTGGTTCACTTCCGGCACGTTATTTTAGCGTTTTGTGTTGTATCAACAGCTTGTGATAAAAACTGAGGAATATTCTGAAACCATTGGCTTCCATGTGAAACTTGTATTCTGTACAGTTTTTGAAATACGGTTGATTGCGGAATGGTTGTCATTTGCAAATGACAATTCGCTTCTCAATTTCTAATTATCCCAGCGTTAATTTGATTTTTTCTCCCTTGAGCACAATAACCTTCAAACAAAACTCGTTTTTTCTCTTCGTTTGTTCTTTCCATAATCTCTGATCTTTCTTTCCCATTCAGGTCCAGCGAACGTAAGCAATGTAGGCTTTTCATCGATGAAATTGTAGTGGTTCAGGTGAGTGACTTGCGCGTTTTCAAGGAACACTTATCTTAAGGTTACACTCAAATAGTAAACAAAAAACTCGCATTATTTCCAATACTTCAAATACTGCCCCAAACAATAGTCTACTCCGACATTTTTGAATCGCTTTTTTCCTGGGAATGCTATTCATAAGCATTTTATATTTTTGGACTAATGAAGCACTTGCAGATGTGTGTCCGGTCAGTAATACCAACGATGCTGGTCATGATGACAAAAACTACAAAAACTGTTCCGGTTATTGATTCTTATTTGTCTCTAGAGATTTTTCTGAATAAAACCTTTTTATCTTGAGTTAATTGGGTCGGTTCTGGCTACAAGTACGTGACCAAAAACTGTGGGAAAAAGTCTGAATTGTGCTATATGATTTCCTGATCAGAAAATGCACAAAGTAAGAAATTCAAAAGCACGCTTATTAGAATTCTGGCCAAAAAAGTATACGCATGAATCTCCAATGAATCAAATTCTATAAAATAACATACCGAATATTTTGGTTTCTAATTAATTATGCAAAACTATACCAATTAAAAAATACACGAGGCACTAAAACGTTCCGAAGAAGAGAACATGCATCAGCATAAACGTAAAAAGTAGGATTTATGACACAAAACTATTCCACATATTCTCATCAGCAGGAAATTCATGACTGGTATGATGGCCAATAATAACACGAACAAAATGGCTGAAATCTAAGAACTTGTGGATTATGAATAATCACCATGAGCTTAAACGATGATGCAACAGTGACATTATGAGCCGTGGTGACCAACTGTCTCGCGGTGAATGAAATGCCGTTTCCTTCTCTCTGAGGGTTACCCAGTAGCATGCAGGTTATGGCAGTTCTCTTTTGGCTCCTTGGCCCTGGTTTCACCAGGCTTTTCTTTCTTTCATCTAAAGTGGTTCCTCAACTACAGTCAAATTAGTAGGTACAACGGGTGTTTTAAAATCTAGTTCTTCGTTTGTTGACCGCAGGTAGAACCAACCTAGTCGCTTGCGAAAGCAGAACAAGTTTTGGTGCATTGTACACGTATTTTCACCTGCTAGTAACCAACTTCAGGAAAGTGATTACCAGATTGTTATCGTTGAGGGTAGGCTTGATATAGTGAGATTTTTCAGACATTCCCATAATCTTGCGTCCCCACAGAGAAAGCTCATTTCAATTTTCAGTAAAACTATCCGGGTAGTTGTTACTAGGGGAGTGTGTGATCAACGCTGATTGCTATGCGTAGTTTCTGCTTAAAGCTGTGAAAAACAACGTAGGAAATAATTGAAAAGTTTGATAATGGTAAACCGTCTTCTTGTTCGTATTCAGAGTTGTGAGTGGACAGGAAATCTTGAATTGCGTCTTCAGCTGATCCCTTTTTGCCAATCAAAAACATATAGTCGGCAAGGCGTTTGTGCAGCGTTAGTTCATTCGCGACTGTATGGATTGTTTTGCTCAACTGATGAATACCCACATTGTACAAATTCACAGATGTGCCCAAACAGTAAAGATAAAAACTACTGATTATCAGTGTTAGTTTATCATGGGTTTAGCCGTGGACATAACTCACATTACCGATTGATTTGCACCTTCAGCCATTTTGTTCAAGCTGCTTTTGGCCTTCATACCAGTCATGCCTTTCTTACTGACGATAATGTACAAATGTTCACTTACCCTGCTTCAAGACTGAATGCTGTATGTATGGCACACTCCTGTCAGATCACTGTGTTTAAAATTTGTTACGAAAAGTATGAAACCTTGGCACCTCGAGAAACCTCCGGCAGTTGGTTAAGTAAGTAAGTTACGCCGTCTATGATAATCAATTTATGTTCCCTCTCTGTGACTGGAGAGGTTAGTCTAGTGAGACTTTATTTACTCATAACAGTATTTTTTCTGTGAAATTGTGGATTTCCAAAGCAAAAACTTAGTGGCAAAATTTGGAGTCACTCACTTTTCCGTTCATAAATGTGAGCGGTTGTTTCGTGCCCCCCTACTTGAGATCCATTAATTACTGAAGTGGATGGTCAACGGTACTGTACACAACATCACTGTGACCTGCTCATTGATTTACTTTCACCCGGCTTTTCAGACCTACTTTATCCAGATTTCTGTAGTTCTTTCTTGGCATTCATGCGGCAAACAACTTTCCACTTTGTAGGAACTATTTATATAACCGAATCAGATGTGTAAACAAGAATTAAAAGACGGAGTAGTGAAATTTAGAAAAGTCATCTCAATCTTTCCGCAGTAGTCTAATTATGTACACGCCTTATGTTCTAGGAAATGATAAGTAGATAGAAGTTTTTGGGAAAATATCGGTGGAAATGAACGGTAGGGTTTGCAGAATACTTACATTATGGAATCCATAACTAATGACCTGAAAACTGTGATTACAAAGATCAAAATTCATACAGGTTTTGAGTTTGTTTGACACTCTGAATGCCTTCGAATTTTTGTGACTTAAATTACTTATGCTTCAACAAAGAGTTAGAAGGAGGTCAGTACGGATTGCTTGTTTTCTCTTCAGAAGAGTGAAAGGTATACAATCAAATTCATCTAAACAACCAGTGTATCCGGGAAATGTGTATAAAAATTCGGTCAAAAATTTTCATCTTCTGATTGAAGACCATAAGTAATGTTTATCAGTGATTGCAAAGAACTTCCGAAAATCGATGCTTATGAATGTTAACCAAAACAGCCTCCGACGTTGGTCATTTATAGGGAAGTTGTGATACACAGCAATTGAAATGATCCCACCTCTTCTGTCGAAGCTTGGAAAATTTCAACATGTTTTGGGTCTTGCGATATGTAACGAATGACCTGTGGTTGTCGTATATGGAGTGCTTCCGTCTGTTCACTGTATTTATTTTTTATGCTGTTTGATAACACATTTGTCATCAACATCACAGCATCATTCAATAGTTGCTTTTTCACTGTACTCTATGGCCTACGAACCTCCGCATACCTACCTTCTGCTTATTAAGCACACTGCGAGTTAGGACGAACTGACATTGTAAGCATTTGTGACGAACCACATTGGGTGATCATTGAACAGTGACAAAACTGTAGTTTTGAAATAATCCCGGAAACACTTTGTACAAAACCCCGTCGCCAAGTATGACAGTGTCCCCTGAATTTGATGATGAACTAGTCAGTTAATAAAAAGTATCCATGAAAATCCCTTCTTGAAGTGGATCGATATATAAGTAGCGTCATTGATAACAACTGTCCGTGGTCAACGCGCGTACTCGAAACACTGAGTGAAACACCATTTATGAACGGCTTAATTTGCTGAGAGGCGATTTGCTAACATGACGCAAGTTAGTTTGCGGTGAATACCTCGAATTCCTGGTTCAAATTGAGCAGAAGCAGATATAGATGAAGCGCATACGAACAGGTCATTTTCTGTGGATTTGTAATGCAAACAGAAATAGGCAGACAGCTTTTGACTGCATTAAAAAAAATACTGCTTGGTTAACGTGATGAAAAACGTTTTCAACGCCAACAATGCCGACTCGTATTACCGCAAATTACCGAACACATAAACTGCACAAAAGACAGGGAGTTAAATTTGTGAAAATTGTTGACATTGCCATTAACCAGACTTACTAGCATGGGTGAAACCTAACTCCTTATGATGGGGTGGTTTTAACTATCCACGATGAATTGATATGAATCAAAATTTCCTCTCCCTTAGAAGCAATTATGAATCACCTGAACTGTTTCACCTGCATTTTGAAATTTATCTATTCCAAGTACCCCTAACAGCGACATTTCTGATCTGTTTCAGTTTGGCTGGAACGCCATCATATTACTTGAGTTACTTCCTATGTTTGATTGCTATCTACAGGTCGTCGACACGTTACCGATGAAACGAATCTTAAGTTGATCTCTAAAATGGTAATTAAGATGGTTGCTACAAGAAGGTTGTACTGAAATTTTCAGAATTCAGTAGGTACCACCCTTTAAGTTATTTAGCCAACGTAACCTGTACTATAAACTTGCCTTAACTAGCACCACAGTGTCCACTGGAATATTAACGTGATATTATGGACAATACTGTTACTGTCCGAAAAGTGCTAATGCACCCTAGATGATGATCTAGTACACTGCTCTTTTCAGATGAAAATCAAAAAAAGTCTTACGAACACAATGGATGTTACAATAAAGTGTGTCCTTAATTATGGCACTTTTTAGCCCATGCGTCTACACTGCATCAAATATGTTGTTGAACTTCGAACGTAGGAAAGTGTCAGAAATAAATGATTAATACTGAACTGCATCTTTTCTTCGTGAGGATATTTACCCAAACGTTTGGGTCCCCGTCAGGAAAGTTGTCTGAATGTATTCACGAATATTAATGCCGGTGTACCTGAGAATTTACAACAACAGGAACACCCAATATGTATGAATTTTCAATAGATAAACTACGGATTCACAATGTTGTCCGTTTGATTCACTAAGTTAGTTTACTTTTCGGATCAAATCAACTAAAACTCACATTGAGACACCCTGACAGAACCAGTGGTTATGTAAACAAAACTCATGGTGGAGTAGTTCGTCTCAGTGCATATTAGCCGGCCTACCTATTTGTGCACGAAGAGACTGAAACTTGCCCGACTAGAACCGAGCATCAACCTTCTTCGTAAGTAATAAATAAAACGACGTATCCACATTTCCTGGTAGATGACCGAATGACGCCAATTCAGATCGTCTGATGTACGACCACCTGAAAAGAGTGATTTCAGTATTAACAAATGTAACTGCAACACAGCACCACGATTCTCGTAGTTTTTACTTGCAAGACAAATTATTCGATTTGAGTTGACAGTATTCCAGGATATAAAAATCCATATTAGCTTATTTCACATATCGGAATACACTTGAATTTATACATCTTCAAACGCATTCAAACATGATAGTATCATGTGGTTCGATGAATATTTATCTCAGTTGCGACCAATAACCAGACCGCCAGCTTCAGCGAGCGTTCGTGGTTTCCTGATCGGTGAGCACCAGATGGATCTTGTCCGCATATTGCGAATTGTTAACGCAACAGATGAATTCCCATTGAACGGTTATGCTTGCCAAATATTCAGTTTAATTCCGATAACGAACGTGCGTATGCACAAAGTTCGAAAGGCATCTGCATTTAACGTGGTGCGAGGTAGGTGAAAAGAAAAGAACTATAAGGCAATTTCTTTTCGTTAATTTTTATGTCTTCTTCTGGTTACCCTGACGGATTCTAACAGCCAAGGTATATAATAACTCGTGAGGGAGTCACTTATGCTGTTTACCTCAGACTCATTAGAGTCCATACCCCATTAACGATGTTAAGGGCACCAAGTGGAACTTAATTAGCCTAAGGTTTTTAATTGGCACTATAGCATTTAGAAGGTAAGATGTTGACTCGTCGTTGAATGCATTATCGCTGTTGCTGTTAAAGAAATTTTATGGGACAAAATTTCGGCTTTTATGTTCCGATTTCCATGTCCCCATGTGGCATGCATGGTCATATTTGCGTTGGGCATTGGCCACCTGCCATGATCCTGGTAAGAGCAGTTGCGATAACTGGGACTTGAAATAATTGACTTTGGCTCGATCCCCCATCCAAGCCCTCATCTGTTGTAGTCCCACTAATTAAATTGGTCAGAATAACCTGTTTGATCGTTCTAAACTCCATATTTCAATAGCGTGTTAAGAACTCATGTTATATTTCTGTCCGCCCAGTACATAACCGGGTGCCTGATTGACCATGGCATACGACACACGAAAAGACTGAGTACATCTAGTTTATTTGTCATCTTCGGCTGTCTTTAATTTTTGCGCAGCAAACTTTAGTTATTTTTGGATGAGAATCAGTTATGAAAAGTCTGAGTTTCAGCTGGATTCGAAACGTAAACAAGTCCAAACGCAACAAGCGCTCTACCAGCTGACCTATGAAGTCACAGCACGAGCCCGGTAATTTCACATTTTAACTCTGTTAACTACCCGTCCCATTATCTCATACAGGCACAGATCATCCGGCCACCACTGTTGCATATGTACGCTGGAGTATAAAAAAGTACTTGGACTGTACACCACCGTTTGGTTTATGGGAAAAAATATTTGACAGTTTCATTCTGTGCTCGAACGTTTCAACATATTCAGCAAAACCACATCTATCCATCGATATAATGCAATTTTTGAGGATGGTCCGATAAATCGACAAACAAATGGACATTTTCAGACGACTTTTGAATTGTGAAACTTCCTATATGCGTGTGCGGTTACATCCACTGTACGAGATTCCCGGAATATTATTCGGGTCCTCTGTTATTATCAAGCGGGAACAAAAACTGAGACAAACTTCACTGGGTAGTTTCGAACGAACAGATGTTTTTGGTTTTAACCAGATCAATTAAGTGTAGATACCCTTGAGAAAGGTGGGCAAATCTAAA
Source organism: Paragonimus heterotremus (assembly GCA_013368495.1). Classification (NCBI taxonomy): domain Eukaryota; kingdom Metazoa; phylum Platyhelminthes; class Trematoda; order Plagiorchiida; family Troglotrematidae; genus Paragonimus; species Paragonimus heterotremus. The sequence continues at coordinate 38,121 of LUCH01000375.1, forward strand.
CTAACATCAAACAAACCGCTCAACTTCTCCGTAAAATGTGAAGCAAAAAATTTTAGACGCGACAGCCTTGATGAATAATTAAACGGACGAATATATATCGTCATTTTTGGGAATGGTTGTACGAAGATAAGTTACGGGTGTGTTTTCATAGTACAAAGTTATCGTTTAATGCAGTAATAATGCATAACTAATTTACGAACATCAGGCTGGTTACCAAGTTTTAATGGGACCAACAGAGCATTCATTGGTAAAAATGAACAGTTTTGCTTCAACACTGAACTTTACTCACAGGCTCATTTTCAAATGCAAAATGTACGCATTGGGTACACCTTCAATACAACTTCTGTTCAGTTATCGATTAAACTTTGGACTACCTCAAGCTAACATGGTTGAAATAGAACATCTTACTATCTGGTAACCACGGCACAGATGTAACATCGGTGGACCCGTTCATTTAGTTTACTAGTAATCCTCATGTGCATCATTTCATATGTGACTTAGAAATTTCTACTCATTTAGCTTTTTCAACTGATGACTGCTTACTTCTTAAGGATACCTTACCAGATATGGAATGGTCTGAGATGCAATCACAAATCAGTCAGGACTGTGGCTCGTTTGGCTGTGATCTTTAGTGTTTATTGATGGCTGTCACGAGGAATAAGCCACGCTCATGAACGCCCGGATTTTGGATTGATAATTATGACTAATAACTGTTGTCTGAAAAAATGAACTGAAAAGAAGTATCCATCTGTATGTCAAACAGTAAAAGCTGGGTTACTATGAATATCTGTGACATGAATTGGGCTACATGGTGTTTATTGGACTTTGGCAATAGGAATGCCAAAATAACAGTTCATAAATTAAAAAACCCTTTTCATTTCTTCATCTGAGGTATGGACATGTAAAGTTGTTTACAAATTACTATAAGGACTGTAGATAAACTACATCAGACTAATCGGTGGCAAATTAAGGTATTCTGTAGCAGGAGGAAACTTGATGTAAACTGTTCGGAAACCTGGAATCACCGTTTGCATGTTCTGCACAAAAACCACATATCTGAGTACGGGGACATAAGAGGTAACTGCAGGTTTTTGCCTGAGAAGAAGGATGTTTTACTTCTTCTAATTTGAAAAAAGCTTTTTTCTCAGTCTACCTGTTGGAAATAAGGTAACGGTATAAGTAACTTGTGAAATAATTATAAACAGACAAAATTATTACCCAATATTCGTGCAATTCCAAGAAACATTTTAGCGGGGCGCTTTCTTTTAAGGGTCTCTTCATAAAATTAATGACCTGTGTTGATTATTTGAAGTAAACAAGAGTTAGAACAAATCCAGCCTCGCCACAAATTGACCACAGCTTCTGCATTCGACTAGTTATTTCAGTCGACCTTTTCCTAAACCAAAGCTCAGATTACTTGCACATAAACAACATGCTGTTGAGGAAATTTGAAGATTGTGTTTACTGCTTGCAGCATGTACAATAAGTAGATAGTTAGAAGGGTTGACTGTTGTGATTAACCGACTTTAAATCCTGTGAATTCACCCATAACGATGCGTTGTTTTTAATCAACTGTACAACGAATGCTGCTAGTCAGCTTTGACCGGGACGAAATGATCATGGATTGATCGACTGAAGATAAGATTTGTGCAAGGAACTTGGGCAATACCCATACGTGAATGCAGCTGAAAATTTGGGTAAGAAGATCTGATCTTACTTAGGGTAAGGTGAGTGATGCAGTGGTAACATGGCCGATGCTTTATTAGTAACGACCATGACCAAAACTTGCAATGAAAAGAGTAAAACTGGAATTCGATTCTTTCTTTTGAAAGTAAATGAGAGGTATTCGTTGAAAGAAAAGTTGTCAGCAAATGAGTCTAAAGTTTAACTTACGCACAGTATATTGTGGTAAATTGCATCACTGAGAGGATAGCCTGGATTACATTGGATTTCCTTTCAGGTTGATCAGTCAATTTATCAGCAATAGGTGATATAACATTTTATTGAAAATAAGCGCATTTGCGCTACTGTCTGTAAACAACGCGAACAAATCAGCAGTTTTGGGGACAGCTGGCAAAGAAAGCCTAGTGGCAAAATGGTGTACAGTTGGGTTGATCTTATGTTTCTAGAATCCAGAAGGTGACCTTTTGGAGACTAGTGAACGTCTTACGCCGGATGCACAGGGAAGTCCGATTACGTCACCAGACTTGATGAAACTTAATTATATAGTCAAATAACCAATACAATCAAGCAAAGTAAGATTATATTTTCAGAAAATATTTGCATCCTCCAACCGTTTTCTTTAAGATTTCCATTCTGTTTTTATTAGCTACATTCGAGATTCGTTCACATCTGTACTCAACTCCGAAAACTGTTTTACGACGTTGCTACGAAATGGTCTGAGGGAGTCGTTCATGAAGATTTTTTTACAACACGAACGTCACTATCATAGTTTTGAGCGACGTCCGCTTAATTGCATCTGTCTTATGTTCTTTGCAATCCGATATTTCTTCTTCAAAACAAATATGATTGACAGAAAGATAGATTAGTCAATTTGTGACATTTGGTAAACAAATGTAGAATACTCCTTCTCGGTTCATCATTATCGAGGACGGTGTTTTCAATATGGTCCTACTCCTCAAATGGCATTCGACGCTTTCGAGGACAAGCTGGAATAATACTAATGCTTAGGTTAGTTCAGAATTAGTATGATGAGTAGAAGGTACACTTAAATGAATGAGTAACGAGTATGTTGAACCAACCCTGTTGTGTTTCACATGAAATTTAACAACAAACCCTCTAGAGGACTCAAAATTAGGGTTTTTTGACTCGACCTTTTAATCTTGAAGCAACTCTAATAAGCAGCCCACTTTTTCAGAGCATCATTGTAACGATCTACATACTGTACTTATCTGGTTAACAGTTTCGTATTTAAAGGTTTCCTTCCGTTCACTAATTTCATCAGACAGCGGATTAGATACTGTATGAGTTTAGCTGCCATTTGATAGAATACATTAATCTCAATATACAAGGGTAGTGATAAGTACGTCCCTCAATTTACCGAGTTTAGCCTGCCAAAGCCACATACAAACACAGATTTGCTGTAACTACCTTGCATAGTTGTCCACGTGGTTTTCAAGCCCAAAACGAGGACCGCTCCAAGCATTCACTTGTCTGTTAATTATATTTCTGACATACAAGCTAATTTGACGACATGACCATAATAAACCAATGCTGACTAGTTTGCAATGAACCATACATGTACACACACATGAAATAAACTGCCCATGCCATATATGGTCGAATGTGAGCAACTACCTACAAGCATTGTCCCTAAGACCGAAGGTTCTGCAGTTGCACCCTGTTAAGGATGATTCCTTTCGGAAGTTGGCGGTGTAGTCCATTGAGAGGCAAAAAGTAGAAGCAATATCGCAAACGAGCTAATTAACGTAATCTGTACAGTAAAGACAGCCATTGTTTGGGGAACTACTCTATTGCACTGGCCTGCTCTGTACGGATAACCATTAAACTGTTGGTCTACTGATCACCAACTTGAAATATTTCAAAAAAGACATTCTTTGCTCTGAGTTTGGCAGGATTGTTCAGTACAACGAGTTACAGTCCACTCACCACAATTATCCCAAGTTTGTTGATGTACGCGTTGATACACGATTGGTAAAAGAATCGATATCAGCTCATATATTTGCTTGTCGAAAACGGCATTTAGATGGTAATCAAACAAGTCGATGACATCAGTGTGAAGGTATTCGTTTTTATGGAATTGAAAGCAAAATCGTTAACCCGAGTATTGAAGCCATAATGTTTTGCACAAATGAACAGAAAATTGGATCACGAAATAATGTGTTTTACTCTCTTTCTGACCATCTTAACGCAAGGAATTGTGCCAAAACAGTTTAAACATTGTTTCTATGTTTATTCAAGTATTCGAATGTATGACTTATGGGGGAATGACTGATTATGGCTCGAAGATCCGGTTTACACTGACGTTTGCGTTATACGCTTAGTTTTAGTCACCGTTTTTATTTGGGGTTTTCATAATACTAGGGTGTCACTATTTATTAACTGCTTACACTAAGTCACTACCGGTCAGTTTACCTCGGAACCCTTCCATGTAACGGTTTATAATGTTTCCTCCATCAACTAAATTGTGTTGATACATTAGTCACGTTAAGATTGTAAAGTTACCTAGATAGTTTTTAAAAATTTGCTTGGAGTTGCCAAGCCAAATTGACAAGGGTCGTAATTGCTTTTGTTTTAACGCTTAGGATAGGTAAGCCATGACAATTTTTGTCTGTCCGCTACCTTACTTCAGTAAATTTGGATATACAAAGATCATCAGCGGACCTAAAGATTCGTATATCAATAATGAGCAGTCACCATTTCGTGTGCAAGAAAAAGCTTATTTAGGCCAGTGTCTTGTTTCTAAAATATGAGCAGCATTCATCACTTCACCTTTCGGAATGGATGTCCTGAAAGGCAATTGCAGGTTAAGATATACTGTGAATTACACTTTGGAATAGCGACGTTTATCAGTCAAATGTACTTCGAAAAACCTATAACCTGTTACGTCTGAGGCTTATTAAGGAGAAGGTCAACCTATCCAAGCAAGTAGCAAAACTGACTGCCACAACGGTTTAGAAATACGAAGTGGCACCTACATTGATACCTATTTTTTTAATTGTAAGTACTTCTTTGATAAAGAATAGGGAGTAATAATTCTCAGAAAGGTCAGTAGGACTAAACTGTGCTAAGGTTTGATGAATTGGACTTATTCCCTTTCTGTTTTACTCTGTTCACTTCTCTAGGAACAATGTTTACAACGACTATTAGTACTTTTTCAAAATTAAGAATCTGGCCATGTGCAAATTTTCGCTCATCGAAAGAGGATAGCTATGTGTTAGCATGACAATGCATGTAACACTATAAATCTCACCTACTTTTTACATGAGAACTGCAACAGCTTAAACAAGCATGGGCGTTGTGAAATACATCGATCCAATTTATTCGTTTGTCACTTGCAATTTTTCATTTTTGCCAACTTGAAATCCCCACTGTTAATTCTTCTTCAGAATTAACACATGAAAATCCTTTGAACTGTTTACGTCTTTAATTCGATTATCTCTTTCGCAATTCACCTGTAGCTGAAGAGGCCTCAGTAGCTATTGTAAGAATTTTAACACTGTCGAAAAAAAGAACGCCATTTTATCCCACATGCTCAAAAATACCATGTAATTAGTTTCTTTAAGATTGTACGCTTTCAAGTTGCACTTTTACATTTTTGAAAATAACTAAACTATATGCTTTCAGTTATCCACTTCTACCATAATAATTAAAAGGACGCTCAGTCATATACTATTCCCCATATTTAGCTTTGAGCCAGCTTGCTTATTTTGTGACCTGGGTTTTTCATGATGTGATACTATGAGGTCAAAAATCGTGGGCAAGCTTCCTTCCAAGTGGTTTTCCCCAACCGTTCGCACTGTTACTAAGCCCGACCTGATCTGATGAAATACAAACTTGATGATCACAGTCGATTATTCTTGCCTGTGTTAACTCATATCGTTTATGTGATAAAATTGAAAAATTCACAAACCAGACGCACGCTAGTCACACTAACAAATAATAGCACATTTGGAGGTAAAACTTACTCCCAGCACTTTGTAATGCTGATAGGTTGCAATATTGTCGAACAGAATCACTGTGTGGTTCAAACCGTTGCTAGTGTAACGAACCAGGATACGAAGACATGGAAATCTTGATCGATCTTTGGAACAACGATTCTCGCACTTGACTGCATGTTTGACTATATAAGCATGTACGAAAGAACAATTGGTTTGTGTGAATGCCGATTCATGTATGTAGGGCTGTACAACCAAATGGGCTAGAATGCACTCAATGATAACCGTAGTTGTTATCACTGTGGCGCAAGTGAGATAGATTATTTTTAGACAACCGATCTGGTAGGATTCCGGAATACAGGCACGGCAGTCGAACAAGTGCCCAGAATTCATCGAAGAACGTGCTCACCAGCAACTAACTCCATTTTTAGATGTGTGCATGGTCACATAATGTGATTTGGTTGGAACAAAACGTTGAACTGTTATTTCTTTCTTTTCTTACTAAGATGGGCAAAACTGACATTCAGAGCTGGCTGTTGATTTTCGATTGGTTAAAACAGGAACCAATTAAAATCATGTGATATTATCACGAGTTGCCGACACGAGATAGGTTCATCGGTTAGTACAGACGGGTTGAAGACCAAATGAATGTGCACTCTTGTTTGTGTGTTAATCAGAGAATAAGGGTTACTGGAAGGTTCACAAGTTTGCGGAAAACTGAATGAGAAGTAAATTCCTGACTTGCTGTTCTCTAGGACTTTGGGTGGTAACAAAGAGTAAGTACACAAGCACGCATACAGAGATGGACAGATAAGCAGATGCGTACACAGACGTGCACAACGATTAACTTGTGTGAGTACGATTCGGAAGTGATCAAAAGAATAGTCACTATCATTAAGCCGACAAAGCAAAGTTTATGAATTCTCAACTTATTCAGATTTGATCATAGAATAAGGTAGTGCGCTTCGAAATGGACAGACTTTTAGTATGAATACACTCTGTTCATACACATGCACCACCATTTGTAACCTAAACTTAGTCCGCGTACAGCGGAGTGGTCCAGCCAATGGGTGAACAGATATCGCTGCAAATCCGCATTTTGTATTTGAGACTTCCTGTTGATTCCTATATTTTATTGATGGGTGACCAAAAGTTGTCAGCTTTTTTGTATAGAATTAGATGGTGATCCACCTAGCATTTTTGGGCGCTTTTAACATGAGGCGCGTGTCATTTAGGTAGGATTAATATACCTGTGTTTTTCTTTCAAAAGTACGTGCAATGGAGTTGAATACTATGGAGAAAGCTTCCAAAAAAGACTACCAACCTATTAGGCATTTATACCAGGGATATAACGGTCGAAAACCAGAAACACTCGGTGTGTATACTCAGCTGGGGATCTAGTGCGCTTTGGTTGATAAGTTTACAGTCCATTATTATCTGGCTGTATTGACTTTGGTTGTTCTCAGTCTTCAGCATTTAGAAAATCCATTATAAACAGTTTCAAAACCACAAACACTGACAGAAGGGTTCAATCTGTACTGTATCACAATGACTGTTCCGTAAAAAATTGCCTCTTCACAGACTACTATAACAGTTCAATGCAGGTTTGTTTAAGGTTCTGTGGACAGGTATAAAGTTGTAAGTTTATGAAGCTTCTCAACGATAGTCTATGTCTTCTTCAATTATGATTTATTCTAGCTTCGCTGCAAATCTGACTTCTTTGTAGTTTACTCACCCTTTCTTACAAACATTTATAGTGAGTTATAGGGTAAATAAATTTTGTATCCAGTTATAACGATGTAACTTAATTTATTGTGTTCTGTTTGTCCATGTTCCATTTGACTTACGTTATGAGGCAATACATGGCTTTTACAGAAGCCGACACTATTTGAACTCTAAAACTATATTTTATGCTCTCATTGCTGAGATGTTGTGCTCTGTGTTGGTGGTACCAGGAAATGCACCAAGGTTCGTCAACCTGATAGGGTAGCGTGAATCCTAGCAATTAAACGAATCTTTGAGCGAAGACAGTCAGCTAGGAGATACGAACATAAGGTTCTACACCTAACTTTAATTTCGTGCAGTAAAATTAACTTGAATTAGTTAATTGTGGGCTCGATTATTGGAATATTTGCGATCTTTGTTCCAAAGAAGTTAACATGCCATTTGGTGCATTACATCACATGCTGTTATTTTTTAATATTCAGCAACGTTTCACCACTCCTCACAGTACTTTGAGTACTTGTGTCTATTTAGACAAATCCTGAGCTATGCCGTCAGATACTAATTTTGGTTTCATCTTTTTGTTGGATCTATTTATGGGAACAAAGTTTTCTACAGGAACAACCGGTCGATTTAGGACAAAATACTAGTCGTATACCTGCATTAGTAAATGCTCATTTAACTAAGAAATCACAAGCTATTCTCGCACAAATTCAAAAACAATCAGTTATTCCTACCTCCTCACCACTGTTGCATGACCTCTGCCTGCCCCAGACGTCAATTCCGTCCCTTCAAGTAACAGCTAGACATATCAACCACTGCCCATTGATTTCACAATGGGACTTTAGAATGGCCTGGAAGGTAGTCCATCGCAAGGCACATATTACACTTGTTTGAGAGTGAGAAAAGCGAACGCAAACACTATTTTCTATGGCAGCCGTGTATTCTTGTTACTGGCAATTGAGCAGCCACATTTTGTTTGGTAACACTTTACACGCAGTGTATTTACAATCCATTTTCCGAGCACACCAGCGGTGGTTTACTAGTCACATACGAAGCTGTATGCTATAAAGCGGGAAGAAGAATGAACATTATCATCTCGAATACCGACCGAGTTACCTCTGCCTCCCAACTGTCTTGAAGCCACTGCACACTTAGTAGTATATACATTAGTGTATGCCCATATCTACCAGACTGAAATGCAGTGATTTGTGTTCACAATTTAGTAACAAATCTTCAAATTGGAATGAAATAGACTATCCTTTCCACGCATGGGATTTGAGTTCCAACCTCGCGTTTGCGAGGCGCCTATATCAAGTTCTGCACTATGGAAACGTTTGATCATGCTGGTGTGTGGTTAAATTAACTCATGTCGATGACCCAAGTGGCCAAGATTTTTCTCAAGATTGAAATCCCAGAAATAATTAGATCTTCTGAACTGTATTTTGTGCGTCGGTAGGCTGTGTGAAATGAACCTCACTCGCAAGTGGTCAAAGGCTTCAAATTCGCGTAGACGTTTCACTCAGCTCCTTTCAAAATCTGCATTAGCGCCAGCCTGGGAAAATCCTGTTGTGCCTAATGTGAGGTCACTGACGCGTTGTCTCATGGAGCTGTCCGGACTCCAAACTTTGTCCGTGGCGAAGAGACGCACTACTGGTAAGTCCTAAAAGCAAGCCATTTCGGGTCATTTTCACTACCTGATAAAGACCCAGTGATTTGTGACACTGTGATATAACGAGTTCTTAATTTGAACCATAGCACACGTCGAAACCAACTGGAAACTTTTGGTAATTCATTTTAGTTGGCTTAAAATACTCAACATTTGACTGAAGAACTACTTCTATCCAACACGTTGGAACGCACACTGTCAGGTGTTGAAAATTAGCTGATGAACAAGTAGTTGATCTTCACTCTTAGTCCTTCGTAGTTAAAGCGAAAATGATGCTGGGAGGAGGGCCACAAATGTTACCTTTTTAAAAGAGGCTGGTCAACTGTTCTGTTCTAATGCAGAAGCTGTGATCAAGTGTGTGACGTGCAATCATCACAAGCAGATATTGATAGTTAATAACACAAACAAGGCTACAGCACAGATTGCCAGGGTTACAAACATCAACAACCTGAATCAAGTAAACAGAACTTTGCGGTCCGATCAATCCATTGTTATCATACAAGCAAAAATAAGTTGTATGGTCATCCTGAACAAGACGGTTCACGATCATGAAGTAGTATGTCACATTTTGGTGGCTCCTTTTACCACGATTTCTCAATATGAACAACGCCTCATAATAAACAAATGAAGTGATTTGTTGATAAATTTGCTCGGAAGGTTGACGGTAAACCTGGATAAGTCATTAAAGTTTACCCTCATTCCAAAACCAATAATGGATTTTGAGTTTTATAGCTTACCAAAATAAGTAAACCCCGGGTGATACAGTAGTCAACTGTAGATCATGGTGAGGCACCGAACTGTACTCTGTCCGGATACCTTTTTGTTCTCTAATATCTGTTCAGGAATGTACAAGCTCTTATATACGAAATTATCAGGAACAAGTTGCCAAACATGAAGAGATTAGCTTGAAATAAACGTCTAATCAGCTATGAGACCGTTACGTTTTTTGCCAGGATTTCCATAGGGGAAGGTAGAGATTTCGTCCGCCACCGTTTCAAAGTAGATGCCGGCTCAGCTGAACAGATTGGCCAGTCACCTGAGGAGATCAAAGAAGCACAATTGGTCCTGTTGATTCGACATCTTTCAACCGGTATACACAAATCACTCTAGCGGACAGTGAAACTTGTAAATAACTGAAGTTAGTTAATTACTGAGACATATCCTAATCGACCGTACGTTTTATTATGTCAAGGTGCTTGAATCTATTGGTTTTCGTTCTACTCAGTTTTCGCCGTCTTTCTCGTTAAACAATTTCGCCGGGTTTACTACTGCTGGAAACAATTAGCTAC
>LUCH01000375.1:55916-78378 GCA_013368495.1 Paragonimus heterotremus
GTCAAATGTTTGCTTTAGTCTAAGGTTAGTTGAGGCGTCTAAGTGAATACGATGCTACGATTTACTATGGGTGATTTCTAATTGATATGGTGGCCACTTGTAAGGTAACGCCATCAGTATTGTCTGAGATTATAAGGTGACAGACACACTGTATAAAATGAGTCTTTCATTAGAGATCCACCCAATGAATGGCTGAAGTGGCACCGACACCCAATATCGAGACAAATACTTTCGAATCTCTCACTTAGAAAGTGGTCCTCCTTGACAAGTACTTTCAGAATCGGTCTGAAAGGGAACCAGACAATGCATGTACATTCTTTTCCTGTAATTTTTTTTATTGAGTCTCTCCAAAGGGGTTGAAGCGTATCACCTAGTTGAGGTTGCAACCGGAGTCTGTCACAATGCAGTCAAACTGCACTTCCTCTTGTACAGATATTAGCCAAAAATGTCGGAAACTTTTTGAATCGATGATGATATTCCTGATATCAGCACAAAGTACTCATGCAGTAGATTTTGAAAACGGCGGATTCGACCTATAATAAATTATGTCACACAGTGCCTCACCCACAACATCGGCTGGTGCGCGTTTTACAAATCCTTGTCTCCGAGTGATCCATATCCACACGGCCACACATGCAGAGTGAGCTGAACTTGATCACGTGACACAGACTCATCTTCTTCTCAGAGTGGTGTATAATGTTTAATCTGAACACGATTTTCTTTAATTGGATAACACACCCGGTTTTAGTATCTTCCACATTTATAGTAAGTAGGTGATAATCTATGATTATGCAGGGGTGGGCATTTGAACGGATATGATGCTTCATACTGCTCGGTCAACATGGATGGATTACGCAATTGAACTGCTTTGCCCTCTCTCTCTCACTTATCCTAACTTTGTAGACCCATATGACTGAGAATCCACTTGCACGTACATACATTGGAAGTTGTCTCGTTTGTGAGGAAATCACTTAATTTGAAACACTTTATTCCCCTGATGAGTCACTGGAGATGAATATGAGTGGTTATTGGACCGTCGCTTTCTGTTACATGCTTAGTCGTTTGGTTCGAAACCGAGGAAGGGAAAGAGACGCAATGAAACAGTTTACGGGAAAAATGAGTCAAAATGAAACAATATGGGTTTTAAACGTACACAGCGAAACGATTGCAATACATGACCGACAAGACCCAGAGTGAATCAAACAAGACGATCATATATGACAGTCACACGCAAAGCGACTGAGATGAAACGGCCACATATGACAGTCAAAGCGTCAGAACAAATCACGTTACGAGGTGCATCAAAAAGCAAACTCGAGGAAACAGTTTAAATAAATTACATGCGTTCGATCGCACGGCTGCAATCTTACTGGCTCAGTGGAATAATACAGCTCAGACCACGGAAACCAGATCGATCGATTGGCATGGCCTGATTCTACTTGGCTTCTTCGTTAAGGGATTCTCCTTCTAACACCTCACCTTTGAACTTGTTGATCGCATGTGCATAACTGCTGATTAAACTTGCGTGGTATTGCAACGTTCCTGATGGGGTTTGATCGCCAAGCCGTTAGCAACGTCGGGCGGCTACTGTTGAATGTTAACGTTCTGCGTCCATGACGCACCGCATTACACTTGACGTTATCGAATAGGACTTTCAACGGTAATTCTCAGTTTTCCGAGTTGCCAGTTCTTCCGTCAAATGGTTTGACCTGGTTAGCGTGTTGCATACAGGTGTGTGGGCCAACTTGAACCTCATACAACGCTACCTCTCTACGGCTTCGAATTTGTCCCGGCATCCATAAAATCCCTGTCCCTCGATAGACCCTGGCCAGTACAGGTTGGCAACACATCAAAGAAATGATATCGCGCTGTATGACTTCAATTAGACTGCTGTTCCTTGAGAAAATTCCTGTTAGGCGTTCGTTGTCCTCAGTTTGAACAAGGTTGCGGTTGAGCTTTTAGATATGAGTGATCGGCCATGTCTACTGTGAGATTACTGGTGTTGTGGCTAAAACACTAGTCTCAAAACACGATGATCAGAGTACAACTTCTAGCCGGGACAAGGGTATACACTTTTGGTGGGCTCTAATAAGATCGAAACTCAAACCCATTGTCTCCTTACGAGGTGGGCTGACCGAAATGCTTGTTTAAATACAAGGAGTTTGATCATATGTAAATGATGTTCACTGTGACATAGTTTAAATCCCCGAAGTCCAGTTCCAACTAGTTGTTCGTCTACTGCTTTTAGCTGCTTTGAGATTCACTCAACGGATATCTGACGAACGCGTTCGAGCCGACGAGGCTGACTGGGTATCGAAATGAGCTAGTTTTCATTCGGGCCTTTCCGTAGAGGCTTCTTAGTTTTCGGAAACATGTCCGACTACCAGGTATTTTACAGACAACTTAGATTTTGTAAATGAGAGCGACTAAAATGTAGGTTTGGTATCCCGATTTTTCGTATATCAGAGAAGAAAACAAAGCAGCTTTACTGAAAACTATCTTGGCGTCCATGAGCAAGCTAGGGCTATATTAGACGCGTCTTTCAAGATGCTCAAAAGCAGGGTAAGCCTTGGCCACATGAGCTGATACTGCATTGTTCGTTCACAAATCCACGAGCAGATGTCTACCCAAGTAGATGAGTTCTCAACAAGCGCCCATACTCTCCTGGATGATACTGTTTTCATGCATTGAATAGGGACTTTTTCCTGGTGAAATATGTGAGAACGCAAGTGTTTGCATGCGTTGGTATCCATCCTAGTTTCGGATTGTGCAGAAGTAGCTCGTTGGTTAAATAGTTCTTCACGTGGTTCACCGTCATCCGTAATCTTCCTTTCTATATGTAACCAATTAACTTTCCGCATCTTTGTGAGGCTAGGAGCAACACAGAATGATATTATGAATGTCTAACGAGAAAGATTACTCACATGCAACCAAGTTAGTAGTAACTGGTCGGATTAATAAACTGTTAGGACGCCTGCGCAAGTTACTTGCTACACCTTCGAACTGAGTAAAAGAACCTTCAGAAATCAGGTTTCTCAGTGCCACTGTAATCTGGAATTAATGAATGAGGACAAAGTAAGCCAGCGTCAAACTAATTCTGAAGTCTGCAGTTCATGTGAGTTGTTGAACAAAAGGTGAGAAGAGTGGTTTCTAACGCACAGCTTATAAGTGCGCGTTTGACACTAGAGGATAACAAAAGCAGTCAACCATTTGCTTTTTACCATAATCCCATCGGAGGATCACGTGACCCATGTTATTTATAGTGTTCCATTAATCAATGGCCTTTATTAGTAAGCTTGAGCAACTGAGATTAGGTCTGCAATCTTCACGTTGTCGCATGAAAACAACAGCAGACTAAGACACTAAATTTGAAGATGGGCGGCATCATCCGGCAATGGATATTACACAGATTAGCATCGCGGATTTGTTTTTTAGAGTTATAAAGAAGTGAACAGATATATTTTGTAAACGATTGCTAGACTTACAAGGTGGTACGATAAATGCTGCACCGGAACTGATGCCCCAGAACCTGCCAGAGACGAAAGACAGTCTTGGTTAGCCAATGATGATTTTATTATAAATATTCGTCAATATATACAACATTGACTGGAACCAAACGCATATTCAAGATGCTTAATCGGAGAGAGATGGCCCACAGACAAGTGATGTAGTCAAACCAGTGAACCACATAGGCTACAGCTGGTGAGGAAACGTCAGTGGGAGTGAGAGGAGATGACCAACAGCCCTCAACGAATGTCAGGCTCCCTTGATAATTAAGGCTGATGCAAGTACGATTCTCCCTCCGTCAACATATTCCAGTAAAATCAAGTCTCCCTCAGGTGTGCACAGTTGATGAAGGTCTCTCCGAATGATCCTACAGGTTGTTTATACGACAGCCAGATTATCTTTGCCTTCCTTGACTCCTTTGATGGCTGCTTTTGCCAAATGTCCTCCAAATTTCCTCACATTAGCCGGTAGTCCCCATCATCACCGTCACAGCCACTGATACATCGATGGTTCTAATTGATGCCTAACTACTTTGACCAGTAGTAAGTGATCAACGCTCGAAATGTCCGGCTTTACCGGTAGTCAACGGCTGACTGTCTGTAATGTTGGCAAATAGGTTAGCACACTGTATATCTGTAACACAACCCTAAGATAACTGGTCTGTTGGCAGTTCCAGTCACAACCATGTGTGCAAGCAGCGTCGCTGTTTTTATCCGCATTCCTGGCCTGAAATGGTATTTCGGTGTTCTTCTCTGATCTTCTGAAGTTCGTACCGTTGTTATAATATAGCCATCGTGGATAGTTTCTTGTGGCAACGCACAAAGGGAGGGGACAGAAAAATGAATCGGTGTTATATGAACATACTAATTGAATGTGAATTGTATTGTTGCAAGAGAAAGCAAGAATACAGCCATTTCGCTTCCCCGTCGCTGGTCTTTGTTTGATTGGTAAAGGACCGAAGTAATCGATTGCCTCTATTGCAAAGGTACCCACCTTAGGTTCGTTCCTATTCACGGGCCGCGGAACCATGGCTTATTGTCGTGGTTACAAAAACCAACTTTGCTCTTGGTAGCAATTCCTCAAAATTATGTTTGCCACCGTGTTCACTGAAAAAATCAGACACGTCCAATATAAGAAAGGAAGAATGTGATTCACATTGAAATGACCGCTGGTCACTTAGAGGTGATGGATAATCACAATGGTCACATCGGTTTGTTGGTAAGTAAACAGTGTTGGACTCCCGTTGAAACGCAGTCATCCGTCCGAAATTAGTGTGTTGAATTTCTAGCAATGATTGGAAGTGGCGCGTAAATGTCTTTTCACGAATGTTTGTTGTAAGTTACATTTTTTTCTGGGGTGGTAAGATCCCCTGTACAAAGCAACCAGCCTTTTGAAATTAATTGTTGTTTGACCAGTAGGATAATCTTACTTGAATTACTTATAAGTAGTTTGGCAGATTTATGAATTTAGATGAGACCCAACTGTGAAAAGTCAGGGCTTCGGCTGGATTCGAACCAGCGACAGAAACACCATGCCTCTACGCGGCAAGCGCTCTACCAGCCACGCCAGGAGCTCGGAAACTTCACATTTGGACTCGGTTACCCACCCGTCCCTCTGTCTCATATGGAATCCACCAAATGATCCAGGGGATCGACTGCCCCGGCAGGATTTCTCGAACAGTTCACGCTGGAATCCACCAACGCCACTGTTGAGCATGGAATTTGTATTACTTATAAGTAGTTTGGTAGAGCGCTTGCCGCGTAGAGGCATGGTGTTTCTGTCGCTGGTTCGAATCCAGCCGAAGCCTTGACTTTTCACATTCGGGTCTCATCTAAAATCTTACTTGAGCCATTCTGAAGGTGGGCGGTAAATCTACATCCTGCATATTATTCTCACTCTGTGTAATGAGACTGAACTGAAGCGGTTTCGTGATTGCAGAAGGTTCAGCCAATACGTGCTTGCACATAAGCTTCTACAGATGGAATTGTGGACAAATCCATGCCAGCCAATCGTAGACGGCAATCACCTGCTGATGAATGCGTATCTGTTTCAAACAACCGAGGTGCTAGATACGAGGCCGTGAAATAACACAGCAGCAAACTGACCAATCAAAACACGAGAACGATTTTTGTTTAACTGCAGTCGTAAATATTGTTGTTCCTCTATGAGAAGGGAGTGTTTTTTTTTAATAAATTGAGACTGCTTGATGCCGCCCGGATTTATGTTCTGATTTTTCTCGATTTTACAGCTCAGTACGCAATAGTATGGAGGCATCACCTGTAACTTAGGATCCGTGGGATGTTGCGTTACAGCTTAATCTACGAATACCTTTCCTAAATCATGGAAATGAGAACATTCGCCTGGTGAGTACAGTTACTGCTAACGATTCCAGACTTAGTGGGAAGGATCTAGTTGGCAAGCTTTTGTAAGCCACTTGGTTTATTCTTTGCAATAAAAGGTTGCGCCATTCATTCATTCATTACATAATCCTTGGAGGACCTGCTGTAAAAGTGATTCGCTACGTTGGGATTCTCATGTTGGTGTGAATGTTATGATGTAGAATCATAGAGTCGGCCCGAAACCGAGTGGACTAGACTGGAATGGAGCATGGATTACGGCGTTGAAGTAACGGCGGGAAAAGTACAAGAAGAAACGCTGGAGTGGAGCTTGGTGTAAAATGATTCTCGTACATACAAGAACAGAGTATTGGCAACTGTGGTACTCGAGACGTTTTGGGATCAATGTTGTAAGCAAATGAGTGAATATGTTCGTTGTCTTGTTGAAACTCAATTGATGTATTGGTTTTCCGAACAAGCAGTTATTACGCCATCCGTGTTTTTGGCTCATAGTACAAGCATATTTTATAAGTGCTGCGTGTTGCATTACAATCGGCACTTTCTTTAGTGCCACCTGAGGACAATCATGAGAGGTTTCTCCTAAAGTGACCGGGAAAACGTTGTTAAATGAAGTATGGTGATAGTAGGTGATTTGAAATAGAGTAACTCCGGGTTCAACTAGCGACGTTGACTACCACCACAGCCTTTCAGATTTGCAGCTTCTAAGCCATCTACCGTTAGTCCCTAATGGATCGGCTTTCAGGCATAAGCTGCATAAGTGACGTTCCTAATTATGCTTGATCGGTCACCAGCAGTCTGAGGGAAAATTCGGAACATCTGTCGCGTTACAGTGAAAAATCAGAAATTGAACAAACAGACAGAGTAATCGGCTGACTGGTAACACGTCACCTTCCACTTTCAGTCAAATATCCACTGATTTTCGGACGAAAGTCAACTAATCACGCATTACAACCAATCCCGCGGGTTTCACACTTCGTGCCTGTTTCTATTTCGAGACATCTTATACATGTAATGTGTGAGCGTTTCTGAACAAAATTCATCAAATCATAACATGCAAGTTCGTGATCTAAAACGACAACCGTTTCGGTCACCTCATGCCATTCAGACCAGGACCTGGAGGTCCTTGAGTAAACAGTTTATTTTGTGGAGTGGCAATTGTTATCTGCTTCCATGTAAAAGGTCTCGTGTTTTATGTGCATCACTTTGCGTGTACGATGCTCCACTGCGCACATCTACGATATGGCTGTGTTGTCAGAAATGGGGATGCTAGCCTTGTATGGATCACACCTCTTTCATCTTTGATCCATTATGTTCGGGCTATCGTGGATGACTCGGTTAAAATACCCGTAAATGCTAACCTTGGCTCAATGGTTACGTTTCAGCAGTATTTGTCTGTTATTGTTCTCAACCTCAGTGCGCTAGTGTGATTCGTAAAGTTTGAAAGTGTTATTATGAGTGAACGTGAGATCGTGCGGTTAAACGGTAGGGCGGTAGTTTAAAACGTACTTCCCCCGAAAAGACTCTAAAACAGCGCAGATCTGCTGTTCAGTGTCTGCTTAATACAATACCGCATTTCGAAACGAAGGACAAAGGAAGTGATCTCATCAAACGACCAAGTTTTGCACCAGAGTGTAGTTAATGCGCATTACCGCTCAGATCTTAACTCCGCAATAGCAGATCATAAAAAGTCAGGCATAAAGAAAATTTTCTTCAGCCACAATGATTACTTCACAAGTTATTGTACTGGAAATTTCAATAAGATGACGTGGGAAAACTGTGGAGAAAAGAAGCTTTCTATGACTCGGAAAAGCCTCGGTTCAATGGAACGATGTTCTCATGTGCGTTACAGAACGAACAGAAGCAAAAATGGCTAAAATAAACGAATTGTTCACTTTATCTGTTCCCGACGTCGATACACAGCCTTGGCTACTGCAAGAGTTCCAGGTTAAGTTTAGTTTGTTTTTGTAATTGTGGGAACTTATTTTCAAATAAATCTTCTGTGTGAGCTATAATAACTTTAGTGAGTGCACACTGTCACTCATCGACTTATTCACGAACTGCTTTCGTTTACTGAGGAGTAGCATGGGGATTGGGTGAGGTGCATTTAACGCCATTCACTGTTGACACGCAGATTTAGCAATCCTGTAAACTTCTTCGCCAGCCCCGTTCGAAAAGAATTAACGTGAGTCAGTTAAACGTTTAATAGAATCCTTTCGTGGTGCATGTCCTCGCTATTGCCAGGAGTTGAACTCTGGCCACAATCATGAAAAATAAATATGTTCATCACTGCACAACTGGCTTCACGTTCAACACGAATTGATTATCAAATGCAAAGACTCAACCACATCCATTTGTAAGCAATGTGTAGGCTACCTGACACACTCGAGAAAGGATACAGTAACCACCCGGTTAATGTTTACTGATGACCCTAGGATCAGGTTTTCTCTGTTAAACTGAAATCGACACTACTGTCAAACTTATTGAGCGCTGCTTCTTATTACTGATAGGTATTATCGGACTTCGACTGATACATATACGACTCCCCACAAAAATGGTCCACGTTTTTTACTTACTTGGAAATTTAAGCTGGCCGCTTTCAAAAAGTATGTTTCATCATATAGACGCTGTCTGCTACATTATTGGCTCGTAAAGATGATTCAGCCTGCTACGAGGTTCATCATGCACACTTGCATTGCCAATGTTTTTGCAGCAAACGTATCTGTGTAACGATGTTCAACGTACAATTCATACCTGTTTTCGTTTTCCCGACAATGCTTTAGGAACAAAATTAACACTACATGCTTCATCGAGGATGACCAGGCACATTACACTACTCGTCAACAGTCAAGCGGAAGCACACATCTGGGTACTGAGTCAATCGGGGGGAAATACAAGAAGAAACACTGGACTGCATTCGAGCAATAAATGGCGTTCTTCATAAATGGGCCTACTGTTATCTGAAAATTTGTTTGTGTTTCAAGTGTTGCTGAAGCAAGTACACTGTGTTACCTTTCTGAATAAGCAAACTTTGCGCCAGTCGCGTTCTGAGCAAGCAACTTTAGTTGATAACCTGGGGTTAGAACTGCGCGTAAGCAAGCGGTAGACGTGTGTCAGTGAAATATTATGTTGGCGACATCACTCATTTAAAGAGTGATTACAGAGATAGGTGTTCATCAGTTCCGTAATTATGTTGTCAGTGAGCCTGGAATTACTTTATTGATTAGTTTGCTTTTATCAGCCGCTTTTTTCCACCAATCCTTATCAGAGGTTGAATCAGTAAATTGAGACAGATTCTTTGGTAATACGTGTCGAACATTAGGTAGCGGCGGGAAAC
Organism: Paragonimus heterotremus; assembly: GCA_013368495.1. Lineage (NCBI taxonomy): Eukaryota > Metazoa > Platyhelminthes > Trematoda > Plagiorchiida > Troglotrematidae > Paragonimus > Paragonimus heterotremus. Next base: position 65,115 of record LUCH01000375.1, read on the forward strand.
GGGACAGGGTATCGCGCTACCGATCGACACGTGAGTATTCTGTGGTTGGGTGACAACCGGCAGCGTTTCCGTTAGCCTAAAAACACCGAGCCGGTTGAAGGCAACACTTTGGTACTAAGTCAACTCATGTTTACTTTCTAAGTTTTTGAAAACGTACACTCGTTGGGACCGTATCAATGACCCATTATACTCTTCTTAATGCAAATATTGATCCTGACGCGATAAATGGTCCTGAAAAACTCCAACAATAATGCGATCGACATAGTGGGTCGAAACCGCGTTAATTTCTTATGTTGTGGCACACTTTGAATTACTTGCATGAACCCAACCGATGAAAACCTTTTCATACTGACGACGAAGTGCTAAACTTGCATCCATTGGTTCGAGCATCAATTGTTGATCAGTGGGACAGTGATTTAAACATAGTTAAAAACAGTAATATTTGTCAAATAATTTACGTAATTTGGACATCCCACGCTACTCATGACAATTCATAGGTACTGCAACATGTTTAATGATTCCCATTATTGGAGACAAGTATTAGTAGTTAGATCACTGACTCTAGTTAACAGGATAGCCCTTCTGCCACCTCACGAATCTATCTTGCTATCTAGACGCTACTTACAAGGAAACGTGCCTGGACGTTAATATAAAATAGTTCCGTTGTGCTCAGTATTGGGTTCTTGCAGAATGAGAGGAAGCGGTCTCGCCAGATGTAAAGAATAAACAAACTTAGCTCACTTGGACCCAGTTATCTGAAACATCTGAAAATGGAATCCAAATATGCGAATGTGATATTGAGAAAACATAAAGTGGAAAAGGTATAAACGGAACGGGCTATTACGATATTTGTCACGGTCATCCAGGATTTGATGACATCAAGTTATTCATGTCTTGTGTAGTAGGATCTTCCATAATACTACTAGGGAGCATTTCAGGGCGACTACAACATAGGCGGTTTTACCTTGTAACCATACCGTTCCGTCTACCGATTGCTTGAAAAGTGTGCAGACCACTTTCAGGATAACTGTCACAGAAAGACCGTGTTAGATAATACTTGTCTGGTAAGAAGTGAATGTTATGTAATTCCGTAAGTAAGTCCTTAACAATAATATAATGTGCATGAATAAAACATGAGTATTATTAATATTTTTGGCAACTTTCTGAGGTTTATCAACAGACACAGCCAGCAACGTGAAGCAGTAGACGAGGTTTCCACGGTTGGGAAGAAGAAAGTCTACATTGAATTACCATTCAAAGGTGACACTTCTTCACTTCGAACAACAAAACGCCTCGTCGCCTCCATCAAGCGAGCATACAATGCGGCTGAAATCGTAGTCGTTGAACGAACTCGTAATCTACCGTTACATTCAGTAAAGGGAGAGCAACCTATTGGCGCCAAATCACACTGTATTTACCAATTTGTGTGTAACTGCGGCGAAAGTGACATCGGCAGAACCGATAGGTGCTTGAACTCTAGGATGAAGGAACATCTACCGAAATGGGTTCAGGATATGATTGCGCAATCTATTCCCTTCGTCCCGGGATCACGCAAACTTCCGGCCTCGTCTATCGCCAGACACATGTTGGCCACAGGTCACCGGATTAATCCTGAATCAACATTCAGGATTATAATGCGCCACGCTAATCCGCGTTTCCTGCGTTTCGCTGAGGCCGTTGCGATTAGTCGTCTCAAGCCAGCATTGTGTGTACAGAAACAATTATATGTAAGCCTTAGACTCCCATAGACCTAATATGTTTACGTTGTTCTGCACCTAACTTTCTGAGAGTCGTTCTACCAGTTGGGTTGAGGAAGATCTATATACTTCCTTCATGGACGTCGCCCCAAGTACACTCCAGTATTCCCTGATTGTTGGTCGACACTAATTTCTCACATAGGAGTTAGTTTGTTGAAATATCGAGCAGCAAGACCAATTTTAAAAATCAAAGTTTTGGGCAGTATATTTCAAAAATTTCAGTTAGGTTTGAGGGGAGTTTCAGCAAATTGTGCTTCAAAGAAAACGCAGCAGATAAGAAATTGCAATCAACGTTAGCCAGGAACACATTTAACTGCATTCAACAGTCCTTTATGTCCGATCGATTGACAGAAGAACACCAGTGAGTTTTGAATCTGGTGCGTCCCTATCTGACACTCTGGCTGCCCGCAAGTGTTGTTCAATACAATCTTTCCCGGGAATTTACCGTGCCACAATACTACCTACCGCATTACGAAACAAACGGAGGTTTATCTCCGTCCATGGTTAGAAGGAATGGTCTGTTCTGAAATTGATTTTCAGCTAACGAGTACACTGTGATTAGTTCTGATGAGTGGAATTTGAAGGACTGATTCGTGACCTCACTTATTAACTGTGAAAGAATCTTCTACGCAAAACGGAAACACTGTCATCCTGTTTAGTACTGTTTACAATCACTGGACACTCCAGGAGCATGGAATATTACCAGCCGGCAATTATGAGACTTCTGTAATAAATGAGGTGTCATTGTTGTTGAAACGAAAGCTTTGTACAGCTTTAAGTCGCACCTGCACACAATCCAAGCTATACTGAACTGAATAAGGCACATACACTCAAGTCCAAGAAAATATCCGGTGCCAACACTCTTCGAATCAAACTTTGGTTCAGTTGCGAATTGTCCCGCGGATTGTTATACTAGGTGGTGTAGGTGAGACACCACATACTCGAACCTAACAATCCATCTCGATATGGCTTCTGAATGCCATACTGAGACTGTCAAACTTTCTAGATCGCGAAAGTTACCTGGGCCCGGCCACACTTTCCCAAGGACTCCCATGTACTCATTGGACCCAGAGATAACTTGACTTCGCTCTTACCAAAGCACCGACCATATATCTTAAGGAACCAATTTTGCGTGCCCAGAAGCTGATGGTTTTGAACCTAATATTACGTTGGTAATCTACTGTACATGAATAAATAATCAGCAGCTAGTGTTCCTCGTTAATTCAGTGCAGAATTCCTGTTATACTACATATATATTCTTATTTTGTCCATTCTATACCTACAGGTTGAATCAAACACATTCTCAATGTATGTGTTACACTCGCTTTACCTACTGGCGTTTTCATATGCTTATGGAATTTCAGTAATTTCCTGATCTGTCTAGTGTTCATCTGTCCACCTTAATTTGTTGACTACGTGGTTTCTCTCGTGCACTGGAAGAAATCAAATAGTTAAACGTACCACACACACGTCCCCATCGTCGAGTGATATTCTCTAAGTGAACATATTACTGCTGTTTTGAATGTACATACCATTCCTTTTGTCTATGCAGTTTTAATTTCGCAAATCTAACTAACACAATGCTGCCGGCGTATGTGGATGCTATGATATATGTGATTGAATTTTTTCAAACACTAATGAACGGTTTACTAGAAACAAAGCTTCCTTATGAAAGGAAAAAGATGAAAAATGTCATCTAAAGAAATCTTCGACGTTAACATGTTTACTAATAAGTAGTTTGGCAGATTTATGGTTTTAGATGAGATCCAATTGCAGAGAGTCAGGGTTTCGACTGGATTCGAATCAGCAACAGAAACACCTCGCCTCAACGCGGTATGTTTGCTGCCATATACTGATGAAAAATTACACGAAAAGACCTCGATAGACGTTACATATATTGTGTAATAAATTTGTGAAATCTGTGACAGATATGAAGTTTTCAATTAATTCCGACATTGCTAGCCACTGCTTGGAAGATTTCAGGCCACTGACATAAGACCAACCTTACGTTTCCACCAGACTAGCCACATAACCCGTTGAAAAACCGTCGCTCAAAAATACGGCTTAAAAGCTTCAAATTAAAGTTTGTGAGCATCTTTTGCTTCTGACGGATCATTACTGCTTTTTCACTGAATGAGAAAATCTGTAAAAAGAAACCCCCAGATTTTTTAGAAACAACTCCCAACTACATTAATTTCTTTCAAAAACACTTCATCACATGCGTTTAGGTTATACATATTGCAATCAGATACCTTTTCCGGTCTGTCCTGAATCCTATGGTCCGCACATCCTGTGTGTAGAAATATATCTGCCCAACAGTACCGGAACAAGGTGAGTGATGTCTGTTCAACAAACCCACTTTGTCTCAAGAGCATCACACTCGCCCATCACTTGTCAGACAGCACCCGACTTAAGTCAGCTCTAAACTGACCTAATGTGATGATACTCAATCTCTGAGTTTTAAGCAAGTAGAGAAAAATCAAGTGTTCACAATTTGTCCGAATTAACTTGCAAGGGAACTGAAGTCGTTAACTTGGAAGCAGATAGTAAACGCCCAACCGTTCCACACTGCATGAAAGCGAACCGTAATCGAAACTATCGTGCATCAATTCCGTACTCACTTGGCCACGGTTGAATGTGTTTAAATGTATGCTATTGAGACAAGAGCCTTTTTATGGTGCTGTGCTTGAGAATCAGCCTACACAGAAAAAGTGCTTGAAAAGAATACATTCAGACCAGTACGTTTATAGCTGAGGACAGAATTCTTCATACAAATCCAACAACCCTGTCGTGTTTATTCATTCCCAAGTTAAGCAGTTTTGAAAAAGGCCAGTGGAAACCACTGTTTCAAACTGTACGCAATTTTAACGTTTACTTCGGGCGAAATATTTGTAGAACATTCAAAGACAATTCTGCAACACAAAATGATTTCAGTGACAATAAACTAATCAACACCAGAATAATAAAAATCAAAAGAATCTGACCGCGACAATATTCCAAAACGATCGATGTACTCTTTCAAAACTGTCTTCCCCAAAATGACAATTCCTTGGTCGCAGTAACTCACAAGTCAGAAGAATCAATCACACATGAGCAAAACTCATACGGGAATGTACCACACATCTCTGAACTCGCGTTAACTAGAATGGATATCTACGGTGAAGACCGAATATTTATTGCACGCAATGTACAACTGACCTTTTAAGAGCTGTAAGCGACATCGATCAGCAAAAATCAGTGAAATTAAGCAGTGCGATCAGGTTCTAAGGAGACAAACTAGGTCACACCAAGTTGTGCGCCGCTGCTGTCTGAGAAGTGTGGGATCCAACAAAGCTCAGCATGAACAATTTCAGGATGACACACACAGATTGGATTAATCACCCCGAGGCCCACAAGTCCGACGCGACTGCAGTCAGAGGAGAGTATCGATTCTAATCCATCATCAGAGGATTCACACCTACAGTCTGTACAGTCTTAGAGAAGTCTATCTGCGAACAAGCCCGACTTGCCTAAGAAGTGCGATGCACCTCTTACCTCGCTCAGTTCGATAACCACTCTCATGTATCAGCATGTTATTCTAGTTCATGATAGCCAAACGAACACCCGCAAGATAAGAATGTTTTGTTTCAACGCAAACTAAACGGCCTTCCTATTCTGAATATATCGTTTTCGAGGATGAGACAGGTTTCTAAAAGAAGAAGCCCCTAAATCTGGACAACGTTTTTGTCTACGCTGATCTCCGTAAAGTAACACGTTGCCTTCACTTTGGCACCAATACAATTTCCGAGCCCTTGAAGTGGCTTCGTGGCATTTGGGCATGTTGTTTCCGTCGCCGGTTTGAGTTCAGCTAAAGCCCTGATTTTTCACGACTGGATCCCACATAAACCAATGAAATGGTCAAAAAAGACATAATGACCAAAAGTGGAGTAAAAAGGCTTAGTAACGAGGTCTTAAGACTGGAGCATATCAAGCGGTAGTTATTGTTTTCAAAGCACGGCTATATTACGTCTCTTCAGAATTCACAAACGGAACAGTGAGCCTAAAAGCATATTATGACGTGTCTCAGATTCTAAAGAATTCGCACCCGTAGAGTGAATGCCTACAGCCGCCCGAATTTCTCCTATTTGGGTACCAATTTGCTGAAAGATTTGTCCGCTGATCCCAAGTTACGAGCTCGTGTGACAAAGACTACTGTTGCTTTAGGACGTCTTGAAAGACGTGTCTGGTAGAAGCACAGCCTGAAGTCGAGCACTATTCTCTTCGTCTACCGCTTAATGGGGCTGCCTATACTGCTGTACGGCAGTTAAACGTGTACATCGTATCAGTGGGATGTGCGTTGTCTGAGCCGCTTTCATTTGCAACGCCCAAGACGCATATTGGGTATTTGGTGGTCTGACAAGGTTCCGAACACTGAGGCACTGCGGCGAGCGGATATGAACGGGCTGGAAGCCCTGTTGATGTTGAATCAGCTTCGTTGACTGGATCAGGGTCGTCGGATGGGCGATGACCGTATTCCGAAACAGCCGCTTTATGGACAACTGAAATCAGGGAAGCGGAATCCTGGTGGTCGAAAACGGAGCTGTTGTGCAGGTAAGTCTTCCACGTTGTAACATTGATTTTAGATATTGGGAAGATTTAATGTTGAATCGGACTGCCTGAAAGAATACGATTCGGACGGGCGGCCGAGAAGGAAAGCGCGAGGTACTCAATTGAACCATCGGTGCCATAGATCGTGGTGACATGACTATATGGCGTTGCGATATGTGTGGCCGCAATTGCGCTGGCCGTTTTTGATTAGTAAGTCATCAGCGTACTCACAGTACAACGCCGGCCAACAGACAACTAGTAAATTGAGGTCAAGTAGGTTGTATCAGTTATATTTTCACATCAAACAATAAATGCCGTCATTTGGACCTCACCAGCTCCTATTTTCAGAAACATTTTATGTGCTGTATGACGACTGTTTTCTGCTTTCTTCCAGTATAACCTTACATTCCGCTCATCCCCATATTCTGTCTAAAGTGTGCTAACATGTAATATTATACTGAATTACTTCCCGCATTATGTCTTCAATATTCCTCTTCCCGGCCTAGATTTTACCTTTGGAGTTGCTCCCTCGGGAGCTAGAGGTTTCGGTTTTCAGGTACCCTATCAGTTGATTAACCAACATTGGTTGGCTAGATAAAAAAAAGCCTGTCCCACAAACCTCCTGGTCTTATTTCTTCGGGTTTACACTGAATAGATAGTGTGAATGGAACCGTAAGTAGTTCAGCGCAAGCCACTTCTGGTAATGGTAAGGCACAGGCCTCCGGTCACTGTGACGGGCTAATCCGGAACAAATGTTGCGCACCTTTATCGATCCTATACCGTAGTGGCGGAGACACTGGGCTGCTGGCACTTAACCACTCAAGGGTAAATGCAAGTAAGTTTCCCCTCACCCACTGCTACCTGATACAGTTGTGGTTTCAGCAGTGTGTTACGCCCATGTGATCCTCCGAATCGGTTAGGAGTTGAGCCTTTCGGTTTGGACTCCGGCTTTCGCCACCGGTGCAGATTTCAGGGACTATCGGTACATGCGGTGTAAAGTGCTAGGTGACGGAGAGATTTAAACTACAATCAATCATCCCAGTGCGGGTGAATCTACTGATAATCGTGAAACAATTTCGGTTGTTGAATTGTGCTGTCTCTAATTTACTCGAGGACCCAACTTCATGACTAATATCACCACGCTATTGTTACTGTCTGCGAAGCCGCCAGTTTCATAAAAATATGGTGTGACAAAAAAACTGACAAGGGACACTGTCAGCGACATTCGCGGTTGTCATGGTCGTGCACTGCCCCGGTCTTCACGAACGACCTCAGTCCTCGTGACAACTGTTGTTGTTATCCAGACTACACGCACAGACTAGACTTTTGTTTGGTTCATTCCCTCTGACCTTGCTTTGTAGTTAGTCGTAAACCGTATAAATGTGAACGGGTTTTTGACCATATTGTCTTTGGCTGAGCGACATAATGAAGCTCTCTCTGAAGGTCAGTCCTTTCCATGTTCATGCGGTAGCTTCGGGTGAATGGGCTGGATGGGAAAAGACTAACTGACCTCGCATACTCCCTGTTTCGTTGTTAATCATCGTTATCCGTTGTTCGTTACCTTTTGCAGTCGTCCCCTTATCCGCCGTTTCATTGACCGTTATTCTGTTATCTGTTACTTGCTCGTGAGCTGTAAATCCAGCTGCAACAGATATGATGGAACTTCAGGAAAGTGTAATCATCTATCTTAGCTAAGCAATTGCAATCAACTGAGCAGTTCTTCAGATCACGTCTAGTAAGCGCTTACGGGTTGAAAATTTCGCAGTATCAATCCCATCAATGTAAACTCCGTCACCTAAAGGAACAAGAAAACCATTAACTACAGTTGAACACGTTGTAGAAAGTGAGCGGTCTAATCATTTCACGTTCACTTTCAGGACATCCGGAATGTGAAAGGCGACCAGGTCAGAGATGCAATCAGTTAGACATACACCTGAATATCCCAGCACGACCGTGGGTTAGAGTCAAAGTCTACCGCGGTTGAATCACAGACATCACGATAGATCGAACGGGCTATCATTGGACAAAGTAGTCCCAAATGGCAAAAAGGGCAGAAAAACTGCCACAGAACTAGCTTATCAAGATGACAAAATCAGACAGAAGTGCAAAGTTTATTTAAGTGATATGCATGTTAAGTTTTGGATGTAAATTTCATGTCAGGATTATGAATGCACAGGACGTACGAATTTTATACTGGAAATTCCGGTTCGTTAAATGTCGTTCCGCTAAAAGAAGATTGAGTACATGTATTCAGTTCACTTTGAAAGTTGAGGTTACTGCTGTTTTCGAAAGCGCCGACTGAAATAATGAATTTTTCATTGGTTTCAGGTTGAAGGGTTGGTGGCAAATTAAAGTAAGTACAGTTGTTTTGCATGACCACTTGACAAACGTCAGCTTGAAGAAGGAGTTTCGCGTAAGCCATTAACGGAAGAGTTCTGAGGAGTGAAAGTCATGTCGACCAGGTTAACATGTGTAGTTTGTGTCGAAACTCAAGAAAAACTAAACGGTATTACTACATTAAAAGAAAGAAGTCGCTTTTTTAAATTTTGTTATGATCACCGACAATGTGATTATTTCAGAAAGTTCATGTGGTTTTCATTCGGAAAGCAGGGTTTTTGCCTAAACGGTTCTGATAAACCATTTCCTGCAGGCCAATTGCATTTTTTACACCTTTTCGCAAAACATTATTCAACTGTTAGGTCTAACTTGGTCAATTAGTAAAGTGTGACGTGGTTTACTTAGGGTGAACAGATTAGATTCAAATTTTGTAAACATGTAATTGTTCACATTCTGTCACGCATTCTATGACCTTCAATGACACATCACAGTTAGCTTTCACAATCCGATCCGTACTACTGTTATCATGCTTGTTGTGAACTGTTTATAGTGTGTTACTACTTACTGTGTGTATGACAGTCGTTAACGTTTTGCTAAGAAATTTTTACACAGTACTCCGAAAATTTGATACTTTAGTTTGCAATACGTTTTCTTGTTTACTAAGTTTCAGGCCTTAGCTAGGGTCACATACACACTAGCAGATGGTTTGTTCTTTTATATCTTCTCCTATTCTTTCCCAGCCTAATGTAAACGTTTGATTCATGTGGTATCCATTTCAATTTAGGATTGAGACAATCCTACTCATTATGTTTTTCTCCACAGAAATAATATAAAATCATCCCATACAAAACTCCGTGAACGCCATTGGTTGAAAAACGGTGTTTTGTTTTCACAGTTCCAGTCACACTTATTAGAGTGTTTAGTTCTTTCTAGTTTCTCTTCAAATATCTGCTAATTGCTTGCATAGTCCTGTATAAAGGTAGAATCTAAATCCATCAATTAATTACATCTTTGCTTGCCACTAAATTTTCTAGAGGGTTATTGTTATTCCCCCTTCGAATAATGTCAGAAAATGTAAGTAGTATACTGTTTACACTGTTAAACACGTGATCGAGACAATGTTTACTGCTGTCGAAAATTTTCCCAAGGTCATTTTGATGTCGACTCATAAATACCATCGTCCAAAACAACAGTGGAGTATGTTTGGCTTTAGTTGCCCCATTCCTGGTTTGATTGATGGGAAATAGTGGATTAGTATTCTTAAACTGGCTTTGCCGTCGGCAGACAAATGAAAAGCGTTGATATTGCTGGCTAAGATTATTTTACCAACGGTCACTCGTGATCAGTAAATACAAGGTAATGTTATGAAACTGTTTTACTGGGAGTCAAGCATGTAACTCCATTAATCGTTGGAATTAAACAATAGATTTTTTAATGTAGTTCACATCAGAATGTGAATTAATTGAGAGGAATTTGCAAACAGCCAACTGCTCGTCTTTTTAACCCCTGTCTTAAAAAAACATTGCACACAGTTTACAGTTCTGACTGTTAAAAAGTTGTTACGTAACTCATCGAAGTAAGTAAACTTATTGTGTCAGTACAGTTTATTAGTCCCACAGATGTTCTTTTAATAAAGAAGCAATACTCATCCATTACGTCTTCGATGTAATGACAAATTCAGTACTCACACCTATGGGCACACACTTTCTTTGATATTTCATCATCTCTAATATAAGCCGATGGTTTTTAGTGTCCAGACCATTTTAATGTTGAATCAAGCGATTCGGACTAAAACTGGACATAAAAACAGCGAACGAAATTCGACTAAAACAAGCAAACTATTGCTGTTTGGAAGTGAGAAACGCATTTTATTACTGTTCTATGTCCGTTTCGAAATATCAACGTAGCTACCCACTATACTGTCCGCTACCTAACACAGTGAGCAATAGTGGTTTTTAGGATTTGTTATGGTGGTGTTCTCACCGTCATCTTCAACCGTCAGTGGTCTCCACGAGTATCTTCCGATAAAGCATTTGGCCTGTGCGTTGTATACATTAGCCGTTCTATGAGTATTTGCCATCGCCTGATTTTTGTGTATTTCCTCATGTACACAAATAAAAGTTCGTGTTTCTTAAGCAAACCTAATTAGAAAAGAATATATTTTGAAGCTGGAAAATATTCGATTGTTTTGCCACTTAAGTCACTGTAGGAAATCTAAGTTGCTATGCCTCGAACTTAGACGAACACCTCAATTCCCAGTGGTATTTGTATTTATCGTAGCAAAATCTACACCTAACTCTCTCGGATGGCATCTGTAAACACTAATTATGTTGCACGTGTACGCCCGTTTCCGTTTTGACCTAGCCCCTAAACCACAAAGGTTGCCTACTGTATTCAAATCAGAACAGTTCGTGAATCAGATAGTTGGATTAATGTTCGTTTGTGAAAGCTAGGTTCCCTTCCTGTTAACACCATGTGTTTATGAAGATTGCGGCTGAAATTTCCGAAGTTGAGCATTAAACCTAAAAATATTAGCAAATGTAGTGAATGTGTGCACATTCTTTTAGATTAAGTAAACACAACCAGCGTTTACAGCTGGAACGGATAACACTTAGGATAATTGCTGCACCGTCTTTAAAGGACATGAGTTGTGCAATATTGAGTCATCCTTTGCATCATTACAGCAATATATCCATCCATCAGAATTATTGAATCTGTTTTTGGTTCATCGACGAAAATCACCAGAAATGGCGTATTCTTCTTGAAAAATAGTTGAGTGATAAGATAATAAAGGTCTGGAAAGTTTGTAGCGTCACACTTGATCCACTGCTATTCTTTTAAACCCATTTAGCTGTTTTCAAACCGCTTTAATCTCGGTGAGTTTGTAGAAATATATTGACATGATGATGATGATGAGCAGTCAAAAGCGTGAGGTCATCAACTGGAGTTCGTAGTACAGCCATTATATTTCCTGTCGAGTCGAATGTAAAACTTGAGCATTACTCACAAGCAAATATGCCTGAACGTTTGTATATGACAGTTCTCAGTTGTCAATAGCATACGCAAAACCTAAAATGGGGATTTTTTAAAGTTCACATGATTTACTACTATCTTCCCTGCTTATACAGACATTTCACAACAGCGACAATAAATAAGCATATGCTAGTGGGTCGTGTGAATTTAATTCTACACAGTTTACATATCACCCGCAACTAGTTGCAACTGTCACATCTCGCAAATTATTCACTCAGTCCCTTTTGTAAAGAATTACTGTATTCGAGCTCCATTCATGTTTGAGCCCATCAGCAGTGCATAATCTCACCACCGTCCGGGCTATAACCCTGGCAATAATTTGATGAAACAGCAATGCTCACCAGTGAGAATGCGACAGATTACTTCACAATCTTTGCACAATAATTTTACAAAGCAGAGTTACATGACTGGTACTTGTGTATAACGGAAAACGTTCAGCGGAAATACACGGTCAAATTGCTGATTGTCATCGATCATCGCGTATGTTTATCCAGTGGAAATCGGTCAAACTTCCTGTTATAGAATAGGGAAGTGCTGAAATTTGCATGCCGTTTTTGGCGGCCTATCTCAAAATCATTGGAATCTGTAGATCAGGTTTTACATCACCTTAGTTTTTAAAGCCATAGTGCCAGTTTTAACCTTACAGCAGCCTGTGTCTCTTCACAGCCTCAGTTAGTGAACTTATCCTCCATATTGATACACGCAATCCGCGGTTTCGCAGACACACGTCACATATTAGTAAACAACTATGAATCTGGGCACCTGTCGCTTCTACTCATTTATGCTGAACTGCTTTTGGTATGTGTGCGGCTAATTTTGACCAATAAACACATATACCTTACGCCACCGGGAACTTTAAGAACCGCACGTGGTTTTAGATCTAGTGTGTGTTGACCCACCGTGTTCTTTACTGAAGCTACCACTCACGCTGTATTTTTATCGTATTCAAAAATAAAAACTTGCCTGCACCCTTGTGATAGTCCGTACAATTCTGTACCCGCTTGGTCTGCACGATAAACTGAAGCGGTGCCAAGATGATCTGTTTGTTCTGTGGATGAGCAAAGGCGATTCGAGAATACTTGGAAACAGACAGAAAAATCACATCGGTATGAAGTGGCCACGATGAGAATCCTGGCACAAGAATTAAGGCAGTCTCCAACACAGCTCTTTGGTGATTCCCTTGCTGATTGGGTCGTCACAACCATGAATAATCACAACACAGGTAATTCCATACTGCATCGGCCCTCTCGCAGTATAAACCGGGTCGACCAATCTGCCGCATACAGCATGGTGGATAGACGAAAACATGTTACTGTCGAACCCTCCCCCACTATCCTATCAAATTTAACTACCAGGTGCCTCCGGAACCCCATTTCTGATCATTACTCTACAGGTTCCACAACAAGTGTAGCTAAACGTGGCAACACTGAGCCGGAAAGTTCCATCTCTTGCCATTCCTTGTCCATTGTTTAGATCTAGAATACGAATTAATATAGGTGCCTTCAACGTTCGCACTCTAAAACAGACAGGTCAACAGGCCGCTCTTGCAC
>LUCH01000375.1:80594-135830 GCA_013368495.1 Paragonimus heterotremus
GCACTTTGAGGCCTCAAAGTGCTAAGTGCTTCTGCAAGATTTTTGTGATTACGTAGGCTTATTGTTAGATAACGAAGTCATGGAGGTTGTTGACAGGTTTGTCTACTTGGGAAGCTGCATCAGCGGCGGTGGCAGAGGTGTAGGGAATGAAATAGAGGCGCGTATTTCTAAGGCTAGGGCGGTGTTTACTTATCTGAGGCACTTATGGCGACAGAGATGTATTTCTGTGGAGCCTAAGGGTCGCGTATATCAGACAACCGTGTAAGCTGTATTACTTCATGGCAGCGAAACCTGACCGCGAAGGGTAGAAGACGTGAACCGCCTCCATGTTTTTGACCACCGATGTTTGCGTTCAATCTCTCGTATCGGGTGACACCAGCGAGTGCGCAACGAGGAGGTTAGGAAGCGGGTGTTTGGTACCGATTGTCAAACGAGTTCTTTCGTTCAGTCGTTACATTTGCACAGACTTACATGGTTAGATCATGTACTAAGGATGCCAGCTAATCGTTTGCCACACCAAACACCGATTGCCGACGCTGCGGCCGATTGGCGTAGGGTGAGAGGTGAACAGATGATGACGTGGCGTAGACAAATCAAATTGTTCACAAAGGGGTTGTTCACTGTAGATCAGGTACGTCTCCAGGGCTGGAGCCCTCGCTACACGCAGAGTCGCTGTCTTGAAACTTTAAGTGAGATGGCGGCTAACCGAGCTCAGTTGCGTGAATGTTGTGGTTGTTTGTCCGAGTTGTTTGTGGGATGACTGCAGTTGCAGACGCGGGGAAGTGAAAGCCGTAAGGAAGCTTTCTTGCTGATGACGCTTTACTTCCACTTACAGACCGATCGTTTGTTCACAAGATGTAGGTATCTTGGTGCTGTTATGTTTGAATATAGACAAAGTTGTTTTTATCAGTCGGGTCCCCTTCCCATCCCTTTTTTTTCCCCTCTGCCTATGTGGGGATTCTTTTCTTCGTGGTTTTGTGGCAGTTAAGCATCAGTGTGAGCCACCGATGTATTACTGTCTATGATGATGATTATTGGGTCGTTTTCCACCGCAGAAAAAATGTCTTTGTAACCATTGCGGTATGGCGTCATGAGTAATATAGATGGGGGACATATTGTACCACTACCAGTGATTTTGACAGGCGTGTCTTAGATGACAATTAGGAGGATTTAAAGAAGACATGTGTGTTCGTCCAATAGTTAGCACCAGTTGAAAGGACTTATACCAATCGGGTTATTGTAATACAGTTGCTGCCTGTACAACATTACATAATGTTTTTGTTAGAGATAAAAGGATGTATGTTGGTTACATTTGCGTAGAGTAGCTTTCTGTCCTCTCAGTTTTTGCGATCAAGCTGCCAAGTCAGTTGCAAGTGGCGCACCACTAGTAAAAATTGATCGGTCAGTACTGTACAACTGGCATTACACGAGTAAAGGTTCGAGATGTTGAATCCACTATTACTGGCACGCTGAGTTGGGCATAGTATTATGGCTGACACTTCTGTCCACTTAGATGACTCAACTCTGTAGAGGAACTGTGAGCTGTTTGTAGTTGCAAATGATTTCATTCTGCTTGATTGTCTTGTAGATGGTAGTCCACTTCAGCTAGACCTTGCCCAAATATGAGCGTGGTCAACCAGACTTAAAGTTCCGCTGAACACCAGCAAGCGTCACTTTTAAACAACCAACAGAAACATGCAGTTCATGGCAGGAAATGAAGACAGCATTACGTGGGTAAGGGATCTTGGAGCACATAGTGACTGAGTCCTTTGCTTTGTTCAATGCGTCGCATCGGCTCAACGACCACAAAGGACTTTTCACATGAGTAGGAAGAAAGACTGACGTCAAAAGCACTGTTCTTGAGGTATCGTTGTGCGTAATTTTCTATTACAAGCTTGAACATATTTACGAGTAATATATAGCCCCTGAAAAGCATTTAGCGCCCTGCAAGTTTTTCGGTTCGTAAGTTGCAGGAAGTCGGCTACAGAATTATACTTGGCTAACTCGCACTGTTATCACTATGGCATAAGCGTAAGATTGGATGTCCGCTGAAAACCTGTAGAATATAAGAAGACTGTTAGAAATGAGATAAAACAGGGACATTAGGGGTGGTCACACGTTGCTGTGATAGGTAGGTTGAGCTGTGTATCAACGAAGCAGTTTGTCAAGATAGCAACTACTTCCTGCAGCTGTGGACGTTCTCAAATGCGCTTGGTCAGGCTTGAATTTTCTCGCGAACGTTCCAAGCCGATTAGATATATCTACGTTGACTTATTTTCAGTGTTGCCCGAATGTATTAACTTGAGCTCAGTTTTAACATTCCTACATGCTTCGGGTAGTCATCTGTCCTATGCCTTGTACCGAGGTTTTTTTCCCGCTATAAATCATATTATCGTTGTTAGCGTGAATTTAACTCAACAATCCCACTTCGAAACAGTAAACCTGTGATTTTAATCTTCATGCCTAAACTCCCCAAAGGTAGAGATGACTGGATTAACAACAGTAGTTGATTATTAGGTTCTCTTAAACAAGAACGGTTGAGACAAATTAACCTATTTGATTGCTTGTGATCACCTGGGTGGCAAACGAAATTATACGATTTCTGGGATAGATTGGGAGACACTTATGCAACTGCAGAATTAAATTTTAAAAAAAAACAGAACTCTATCGTTTATAAGTAATCCAAGCATAAACGAGACAAAAATCCAAGGTCAGGAAGTAAATCAACCGTATATTTCATATTTACTTGAAATAGAAATGATCATTCAACTCTAGAACACAGTGAAGTGAACAGCAATGATTAGCACATTTTGAACGGGCAGGCATAAATGCAGAAAGCTCACCAAAGTGCGACTTTGGAAACGAAAATCTGTTCCGGGAAAGCAACCTGACAAATAAGAGATTCCGCTGACTCTACAGACAACTTCAGCCAGGCAAACGGCTGATTAAAATGTGGCACAGAAAACAGGTAGTCCAGTGTGTGCAAAGCGTTGCACACTCAAACAAAATGGAGTGACTGATATTTCATATAACAACCTAATAACTGTATAATGATATACAATGAGAGTCCACAATATTGTCGGGTAGCACCGCAATCCTTGAAAAAGTTACGTTTGATTAAGTCCAAAAAATAATGCTCGACCAAACTGCATTGTTTTGATGATTGAAGGAAGGCAACTACTGAAACCAGGTTGTGCCCTTTGAGAAGCGAGACACAGAACACGACTACCATTTGAAACCGGTGCTCGATTTAGGCACCGAAGACACCGAAGTTCGAGGTTTAGTCCGACTGTTATCATTCTAATGGGATGGACGTGTAGGAGGTGAAGCCGACGTTCATATTACATTCTGCATACGTAAACTTCATCGTCACATTTTGTATCGCCGATAACCGAATCATTCTGTAATCGTTTGCACTGCTCTAGCTATGAGAATCGTGTTCAAAATCTTCCACCTGGGCTTAGCACGCTTTGGAATGTGCCCAACCTCAACCACCGCAACTGTAGGTCATTTACCAGTGAGTAAACTTGATATAACATGATGAATTAATACTCTAGAGAGTCCACCTGTCATGCCTCCCTTTTATGGACGATACATAAATAGTTTCTTTGTAAATGGAGCAGCATTTACGAAACGGAGGTGTACAGCACCCACTTTACTAGCGGCTGTATTGTCAAGGAGACAATTAGCTACACGTCGGCGAGGATGTCAGACGCAATAACTAATACCTCAGGACCGAGATAACAGTAAAGCGTTATGAGCCAAGAGCAAGGAGAACGCAAGGACTGATTAGTCAGAAAAACAGTACATAGGTTAGGCTTCTCAACACAGCAACAAACACATCCATTCATTCGAATACAACATTGGTCCCAGAACGTCCCGATTGCCAAGGTTGTTATTGCCCCACCCCCGAGTGTACCGAGAGTCATTTCACACCAAATTGCACACCATTGTTTTTTGTTGTATTTCACCCGCGGTTACTTCAATGTCAAGATCCATGCTGCTACCTCACTAATGGATATTATTGGTCTGGGTATTGTAGTGCGCTTGGTCGTCCTCATTTCAATAGGGCCGAAAGGTCTTTAACATTAATATGTACTTATATTTGTGGAAGTGTCCCTGAGTTCTGTTTACCGTACTCACTCACTCAATTACTTTTGTACTTGCAAGTTGTCCGCTGTATGTCTGAAAAGCATCCAGTGCTTGACAGCCAGTAGAATGTTGATTATAACAGTACGGTAGTGTGAAGTGACTGGTCGGCAAAAGAGGTGACGCCTTCAACCTTACCGTAAACGGGGTTGAAGGACGCATCACAAATACTGTAAGGTGTTATCTCAGACGATTGTCATCAGACAGAGACTTGAACAGAAGCACTTTCAACCACAGTACGTTTAATTTTTGTGTGCTAATGTGGTAAGGTCGGCCGTCATAGGTAGTCCGAAAACCTGAAGTATGGGATGGATTAAAGTTAAAGAACTAAGTCTACCAAGAATGACTACATTTCCTCAGGATCGCCAATATGGAAAGAGCGAGGTGTTGCCCTTTATCTTGCCTTTCTCTTACAGATGTCTGCATTAGGCATATCAATCCTTCTTGGCTCACCCAAGATTGCACTGTACATTGCACATCTCGAAGATACGTCGTTCTGTCTGACTGGCCCATTCTACCGTTTCACAACCTTTTACCGTGTAATAGCGGGCGGCTGAATAGTAACACAGATAATGTATCCTAAACAGGATTCTCACAAATCTGATTGCGGGAGTTTGAACTTGATTCCAAAAGAAGTCCATGCTAGTTCGATTTACCCTTTTGTTATTTTTCATAAGACAGCCATATATAAAACGGAGGACAGTGTGCAAAAGTTCACAAGCTGGTAAACATCATACAAACTGTCTAAACCTAGCTATTTCTTAACCAGATATCCTTCTTACAAGCGAGTAAGCTTTGTATTGTAGCACTTTTTGGTTGCATTGATCACGCAGTCGTTGTTTTTGACATAATTAGCGGGGTGCGCTTGGTTTCTCTGTACACTACCGGAAGGTAAACCGTATAGACCTGACCCTAAGTCATGTAGGTTGGCCAAAGTTAACAGTGTTGAAGGATAAGCACAATCATCTGGTGAAGTTGGCAGACAATTTTACCATCAGTATGAAACTGCTTTACAGTACTGGAGCGTAACGTATTAAAACTAGTCTCAGCGTCTTACAACTATTAACTTTAACATAGAAATGGTTAGTAATTGTGAGAATCAATATATCGTTGTCTATAGTAACAACAAATGAAGTATACAGTTTGACACCTGATGAACTGGCGACCATAACTATCGCGTCAAGTACTATGTTTTTAAAAGCTTCTTACTAGCAGGCTACTAGGCTCTGGTCCTACTTTTACAATTAGACTAATAATATTCGCAGGAGAGCTGACGAGACGGTTAAGTGAACTAATGATTAAGTATTTAGACCAGATCATGCTTCCAAATGCCTAGAGATCACAGGCCTTATCTCTCATCAGTGTATGTTCCGAACCAGGTCAATTGCCCTAATCTCTCACGTCTTCAGAGTTGAAGAAAGGAATACTTCACTGCGCAACCAGATATTATCAGGAATGAAATGGACTAAAAACAATGCACGTACTGAATTAGCTGATATACATTTCGATGCCACCCACACTTCCCGCGCATCTCGGATATTGCCTAGATATATTTATGTGACAATGTCGAACAGTGCATTACTGTGCCTTGTTTATGATCTACCGTCATGCCAGGAAAACGAATACAATAACTGATTTCTCGTTTTATTTATTATACCCTTCAATCACCAGACATGGATAAGGGGTTTCTGTTGTCGACGTTGTCGCCTGCAGAAAAAATGAGGAGATGTGAGGAAACATTAGACAGAAAAGGAAGAGTTACAACTTTTGAAAGTAGGATCTACCGTTTTATCTGAATGGCAATACCGCTGATGTGAGTACACAAGCCTCAGCCATCGACTTGGTGCTTGACACAAGTACGTAACTTTAGGTTGGTCAAAGTGAACTAGTGTACTGAACGGTCACTTTTGTAAGTTTAGTGTCCACCTAAAGCTCGTCGATCGTGAGGTGATGACACTGATCTTATGAAGCCAAAGCAGTAATGAATTGAACAAATGTGGTAATCACTCCACTAGATGAATATGGTCAGCCTTTCATTCCTTGGGAAAGAGGCTGGCCTATATTCGGAAGTTTGTCAAACCCTGACTCAGAGGATATTTCGCTTTGACCTGCGGGTAAAGAGTACATGAAAATTACGACCCAATTACTGTTGCCTGAATCTTGCTGTAACTTGAAAACTTGCATACTGTGAGTGTGTCTTGTTCGAATGTGTCGTCCGCTCTTCCATCAAACAGATGAGGTCATATTCGATTGCGCGAAGTCCCATATGATCCGAATAATGTCCACTTCCCGAAACATTTACTCTCACGCATCACAAACGCTCTGCGGCTTACTCCCGTTTCCATCGGGTCCGTAATTCGTTCTCTTTTGGTACCACAGATGTGCAGCATTTACCACAGTCTGTCGCA
Source organism: Paragonimus heterotremus (assembly GCA_013368495.1). Lineage (NCBI taxonomy): Eukaryota > Metazoa > Platyhelminthes > Trematoda > Plagiorchiida > Troglotrematidae > Paragonimus > Paragonimus heterotremus. Next base: position 87,152 of record LUCH01000375.1, read on the forward strand.
GTTCCCAAAATACACTCGATATTGTGCTACCATTCGACCACATAAGACAAGCAAACTCTGGATCCATCAGCACAGCGTTAAAAAACACAGAACATTGAGACCTTTGTCTGGTTAAGTCAACCTGACCTCTGTACCTTCAATAAGCAGGAATACCAGTACTTAAGTAGTGTATTTCACGTGACGTTTGCAAGTCCGCGTAAATGCCGAGGCGGCCATGCTGGACGTAATAGCGGAAATCTTGACGTGGTGATCGATGTAAGCACCCAGATTAAGTTATGTAATATCTCGATACATCACATCAAGTTGCAGTTGTTGATGTTTAACAAGATTTACTGCCCAAATAGTTGTGTACAAAATCAGCTTAAGAAGTGGTAACTTAGCTAACTCTTCAGCCACTGTCAAACAAGGCTGCTGACGGTGTGCTTCGTGGGATATTGAAGATGAATCGGAATCCACTCCTTGGAAACTGTCGATGCAGTATAGACCAAATGTGGCAAAAGAAAATTTTAACCGAACTTTCTTCTATAAAAGAACTGAATAAAATCCTATCGAAATATGAAAGCTACACTCATTTGAGCATAATGTTCGCATTGGATCTATCCGTGCTCGTACTGTTTACCTTTAAAGCCTATAATGATCATATGACATTATCTGCTGTTCCCCACTAAACTACATCAAAAACGTGCCCGTCAGATGTTACTCTCGTGATAAAGCCAACAACTTTGTGCATCATTCTCTTAACAGAAGACGAGTTGTAGGGTGGATGGAAACAAACATAAACAACTCTGCCATTATAATACTAACATGTGAGTAAGGAGATAAACATCTGTAGGCATCAATCTCTTTCATGTCCTTGAGGTTGATCCACAGAAAACATGAGCAGTGGCAATTTGCGTGATCACGTCGGAGCTGATTACACTGTATCCCACCACCCATATAGCGCTACAGTTAAAATTACAAAATGTATGCATACGAAGATTGTCGTCTACAAGCAGATCACAAAACCCACTACAGAGACAGTGACGAATAAATATATGATTAGTTTTGGGATCCTAGGGCTAGCTTCAATTCTAAGTGACGAGTTTGTGAGTTTACTATCCTGAAACAACCATTTCTCGTTGAAAATGTGAATACAGCAGAAAAAAGATTGACGCGTAATGTCATTCTTTTGCCTGCTCTACTCAAGTTTGATATCCGTCCGATCAGATAGGATATAGTGAAATCACTTTGGACAAACAGCACTAAATATATAACCTTGAATCTAATTGCACTCATTCATTCGGAAAGAAACTTGGTGCAGCTGCACCAAAGTGGATCAAATTAGGTTTCGAATTAACTAAAACTTCATTGGCATACTCGTCGGGGTAAAAGGTGTATATTGTGTCATCCTGTACCATATGCCAAAGAGAATGCAACATAAACGCAGTACACTCGTTGATCTTCACTTTCATAGCAAACAGCATGGGTTGGTAATCCTTCTCAACTGGCCATTTTCCATCCTTGGAAACGATAACTTGAACCTGTTACTAACAGTTTCAGTCAACAAAGAAAATGAAACAACTTTCTACTACGGTGACTGCTCCCATCTTGTGCTTGAAAGCAAAATAATTAGGTTAGTTATTCACTTGCATTTCTTGGTTTGGTAACATACGTCTTAATGTTCTCGGTAAATACTATACAAAAACAACCAAGATTTTCCAACAATAGTGATTTTATCTCTTCCGGTTTTCAGTTTGTTCTCGTGTTTGTTCACCGTAGATAACAAATTTGTCAGTAAAACAAGTTTTACACTTCTTCTGCAATTACTGTTAAGTCTTCAGCTTACGTTCATTCATTTCTTAATTTTTAACCTAACGTTGCTCAGAACGGTGTTACAAGATGCACGACATTCATGGATAAACAACTAATGTGAGGTTGAAACTTTGAAAACTGACTGTTTACATCAGAGCCATGACTACATGGGTCATATATTTTCTCTTACCACTTGGGATAATAAGATGCTGGCGATAATCAGTTGTGTCAGCCCGTTAAGACTTTGATCCGGAGTTCCTTTTTCTTGGACTATGTTGACTGAGCGCAGTTTAATCGATTATGCCAGTGCAGCACAAAATCTAGTTAGTAAGTACGACCATAATCGGCTGGCATTCCGCAATCGGCTTAAGTGAGTCGTCAAGGTGTTCAGGAACACTAGTTGTCACTTCACGACAAACGCAGATCAAAAGATTATAAGGTTATTCGTCACGTAGGTAGCTTTTGTGCACAACTTTGACCTCATTTGAACGAGTTGTAAGCGAAATGCTTGGTGATCACACCCAGACAGGTACATATTGGCAGGTGCTGGGGCATTTGGCGAACCCATTCTCAAGTATTATTTATTCTAGCTCAAGATTATACCGGGCCATCTTCAAGTCTTGTGATGTAATTTATTGGGTAATACTCGAGGTGTGGCCTAAAGTGAATGACCAGTGTACATTACCGTAGGTCTTAGAAATCAAAAGGCAGAACGACTAGCTATGATTGTCACCTTGTCGTCTTGTGGAAGGCTGTTCTTGCAAAGTTGTGACTGTATCAGTAGCACATAAAGTATATACGAAGGATTAACTTATTTTTAAAGTCAGTTAGTAATGTACCTCACTTGCGACTATCAAGTAGTTGTTCATTTTGCGATAATTGGTTTGTTACGTCTCATGTATCGAAATAGCCGCAGAAGACCAGAACAATTCCAAGGGGGAGATAAAGATTCAGTAGATTATAGCTTGCCATCAGTAGGCATATATCAGCCTTTTCAGCAGACCGTCTCAATAAACACTGACTGCCGATTCTAAACACTATATCATCACCTACTAGTAGGATAAAACCGCGTAGTTGTAAACAGTTGACAAACACATCAAAATGGAATTAGTATGTCACTAACGGAACGACCAATTTTTTTGAGGTTATAGTGACATCTGAATATTCACATTGAATATGTGACTCATGGGGTCTTGACTCTCGTTTCTTTACTACTTCTGCTTGATATCATGCCCTCCTTCATTTGCAGAACGCTCTCCCATTGAGTAAGGCATGTACTTTCTCTGGATGTTACGTATATCCGTAATTTATATACTGATGCATCGGTGTGTTGCGGTGTATTATAAGTTTGAACCACATATTAAAACATTACTACTGACCGATGTAACTGTAAATAACTACGCACTTATTAGCATGTTTGCTTAACGTCATTTGGCTTGTGATAGAGGCAGTCGTGCACGTTGCTCACAAAGTATTCTTCTGTGCGTTTTAGTTTTCCGACGTTTCTCCCCAGTATGTTTTACGGCACTCCTGTTTTTCGTCAAGCAAACCAATACAAATAGTTCACTGCAAATAGACTACTGGTGAACTAGCCAACTGTTTCTGCTCAAGATGGTCATTACCAAAAGTGGCTTATTTCTACCGTCCTACAGGCGGTACCTGTGTGGAACAACATCGCATATGAATTTGAACATACGACGAAACGTACAACGCACGAGTACGAACGATTTTCCAAACTACTTTCGGGTTGCTATACTTGGAAAGATTTTTCAAGGTGTAGACTTTGATCAAAACCGCACTAGTTTATTCAGGTGATACGTACAGGAGCTAGCTGCCTCTGAAATAAGACCCTATTTAACGGACCTTCAGATTTTTGTATAAGAGGGTTGTTGTCGGCAGGTGTGATGCCATCTATATGGATGGGTTACTTTGCAGTATTCGCCTTGATGGAGATCAGCCCTTTTCTTGATTTGCCCACGTTCAAATGGCTGGTTAGATGCCTACATGACGACAGACTTGAACACAATGTTTTGATTACCAAACACCTTTAGCGACCGACTGGTGTATTCATTCTGTGCCCTCTTCAAGGTTTTGCGTGTGCAATTTAAAACTGTATTCATTCGTCAAACCGACAGTCTGAAACAGTTCCTGTCCTTCAGACGTTTGAACAACACTGTTAGACCACGGAAACTGGTAGATGCAAGCATTTCGTATTGATCCATCAATACCAGATTTACAATAACATGAAACAGTTTGTTTATATCGAACAGTTAGGGTGGGTGAGATGGACAGTCGATTAATGGGTTATGGAAGATCACTAAGTCCATGGCAGGGTTAAGTTCAGGAACAATTGTTTCTGAACATAGGCAGAATCGAGAGGTGTTTGATTTCCACAGTGAAGGAACATTTACCTAAATGGGTGCAGAACTCTGTATTACAGAACAACGGCAATGTTGTTGAAACACGCAAACTACCAGTGTCCGCAATCGCCTGACGTATCCTGACCATTGGTCACGTCATCGATCGGGATTGTGCATTCGGAATCTTATTACGTCATCCCAGTTCAAGATTCTTGAGGTTTGCTGAAGCTGTCGCTATCAATCGACTGAAGCCGGCCCTGTGTGTTCAGAAACAATTATTCGTGAGCTTGACCCTGCCATGGACTTAGTGATCTTCCATAACCCATCAATCGACTGTCCGTCCCACCCACACATAACTGTTCGGTATAACAAAAACCGTTTCATGTTATTGTAAATTTAGTACCGATGAGTCAATACGGAATGCTTGCATTTACCAGTTTCCCTGTTCTAACGGTCTTGTTCAAACCGACAGTTGTTAATCATGGTTGTCCACTATGCAATACCAAAGGCAGTCACATTGATCGCTTAAATATCACATGATCAACCGCACTGAGACTTACGTTAGTCCGTCATTTACTGCTTAACCTGGTCTCAGATCTTATTCATGACTTAATTTCCAAAACTAAATAGACATCCCATTCTTCTCGAGAAACTGTACACAAACTTCCCACTAGTCTCTACTACGGTACGGATTACGTCCACTACGTGTAGTGCTCTCATTTTTGCTCATGTGAGGATGTTAAAAGCTCTTGAGTCTTATCAAGCATATTGTCGAGTTGATTGGACTTGACTTGAAATTAATTGTGCTGATCTTTCCATTTCGTAAAATGCTTAATTATTGTTAGTCATTTTCCATGGGTTCAATCAAGCTGTGTATCAAACCTTCACCCGGAGTCAAAGGTTGAGCTTGTGATTGTGACCAAAGTGAATGCCACTCACTGCCTCGCCTGGACACTACATACCACTTAGCTACGGGAGTGTCGCCACATTTTCTGTTGTAAAGTAGGATACATCCTCGAGTCCATCTCCCACCGAGGTGATATATTCAAGCGAGTCATCAACTTAGCAACCTAATAAATGTAACTTGCTGAAGAAGTTTTCCTTGTCCAAAAGTTGAACACATGCTCAATGTTCAGGTCTTTGTCCTCTCGTAACAACTAATTCATCTTTTTTGTTTCCAGCCACATCCTGTTGTTTATTTCTACTTGTATCATGAGGGTAAAATGTGTACACCCAGTTATCGCCGGTTCATTAGAACAACACGTTAACAACATGTTTTGATGACTGTAAATTTGTCCGCTAATTTACTGAATGTTTATGACCACTAACGATTTATCGTAGCATCATATTAGCACTCTACGTGTTAATCAATGGAAGCGGACAACTTGCTAATTAAGTGTTGTGATCATCCATTGGTATCAACAATCCACAAGGCTTGAACATCTCAAGTGGAGTTTGCCTGAATGAAATTGGTTCCTGCTATCTCCATATTGAGCAGAGAAGACTAGTCACCGGAACATGCGTTCTTATAGAAAATGAAGGATGTTGGATTGTGTCTACCTAACCGGTATGGTATATTGCAGCTTAGAGGCGATAATAAATATTGATGCATCCAGACTTCAACAATAACGCAAACATTAGGATCCGGAAGAACAGCACCTGTAGCCAAAGTGATGTTGTTAGTTGGGTATTCATTAAATGGACAGAAACCTGAAGTTAGGCAATGATACCAAGTTTTATGAAGAAAGGAAATCAACACCATAATATAAATCGCATACATATCTACTCCGAGTTCATAGAATATGGTTTACTACAGGCGGGTAAAATGAAAATGGAATCCAATTTACACCTTTTACTTAAATCGTCCATTACTCGATTTTATTGTTGTTATTTCACAAACCACATGTGCACAAAGAATAGACTGACTTACTGACAACACATGCGATAACAATATAAATACCAACCCATGCGTGGGCTGTTTTTCTGCTCAGAAGATACCATTAAACTGTCGACTTATAATCTGAGCGAATCATGAGCACTTACTCGGCCCCTTTATAAGTAGATTCGATATATTTTGGATGCTAGTGCTACACGTGCCATCAGATAACCAACTCATTTATGTTAGACATGAGCGGTAATATTGTACGGTTAAAACTATCATCCACTATGTGAAGTCAATCTGTTTTAAACTGTAGGATAAAACGTTTATAATATGTCCACATGCTGCATTCGAAATATGTCTTCCCAGTCACGCTACAGGTAAAGTCGGTTTACGTGCCTACTTATTGGTACGCTCTATGCCATCGAACGAGTCCCAAGTTAGTGGACCAAACTTCAAGTTGATAGAGACGAGACGTTGGTGACGGGCGGAGTTGGAACTGTAGTTTGACCTTAGTATGTTTCAGATCGCCGTTGTGAATAACAGACATGTAGACCTTGGTTGACAAATCAGTATGGAACGTATGATGATGGTTTCGAGGTGCAAAGCACAATCCATCCGTTGAAGGGTTCACCACATGCGTAACTTAGTGCGTAAAGGGAGTGCCGTAAATAGATTGCGTGAAGTGAACATAATATGTAGAACATAAGTACCAATGGAAAGAAACATTATAGTAACGAAGAACGTCAGGCGAAGTCACGGGCTACCGGGTTCAGTTATTGACTTCTATATGACGACAACTGAAAGCCTCATTACTTGAGTTTGCTTTGGAAGTTTGAAGTGATATCTTGAATCTGCTGTTCTCCTCGGTCAGTTTGCTCGCCACTTGTAAACCCGCTCAGCAGTTGCTACAATCTTTTTGGATGTAGTATAAGAGCAGGTAGACTTCCGGTTAGAAAAAAACAGCAGAAACTACGTTTTGAAGACTGATTGCAATTTTATACCATTCATCTACACCAAAGCAATAGCTGAATATGGGACGGTAACAGTTGAGCAGGCAATCGGACTGTGCACTGATGTCACCGTCTCTCAAGATGATTGTCCAGCTCCTTCAAAAAAATTGCAAGGTAGTTTAAGAGAAACATTTTGCTAGCTTGGCAAAATAATTGCATCGAGGAATGGACCTGGAAAACTTGATAGCATCTTGTACTCAGACAAGGTCGAATGATGCACTTGTATTCCCGCCAAACTGACGTTCTCGGAATGCAGACGAAGAGAAGACAGATTGAAAAAATGCTATCAAAAAATGTAGTCAATAAGTACGACCTAAATTGCAGACGACCTTTGTGGTATTGCCAGAGTAAATAACTCAACCTGATATTGAACTGTACTGCACAACAGGAATGAACCTTGCATTTGTACAGTGGGATATTTCGGTTAGCATGCTGTTTCAGTGAGAGGGCTATGCACATTACAACTCTTGTCATTTTTCAGCAGAGCTGGAACGACTGTTTTTAACAATTTCTGAATCAATCAAATTTTTTGTACCTGATAATTCGTCACATTTTTCACGTCAGTCGAAACAACATTCAGCTGTTTCAGCATTACACGACTGCTGGTAGTCTTGCTGCCATGAAGAAAAACTAGTGCAGTGTGCATATGAAAACAAGGAAGTTGACTGTTTGATATTTATCCTGTATTCCATTTTGCTGTTTACATTCTAGCGTTAATAAGTCAGGCATTTTATGGTGGTAGTTTTTCACTGATCTGTCCTAACATCTGGTTTTTGACCACTTTTTTACAATAAAAACATTGTACACAACATACTGTTATTTACAGTCGTCAGAGCGGACGGAGAGACGGAGTCTTTCATTTGTGTACCCGGCAACATGTATACCAAATTCGTTTAGGCCCTTCTAAGCATTTTCCCTATTTATATCGCGCTAATTTTTATCTAGTTATGCGGAATGTATGTTTTTTGCCTCACCACCGCCGTATGGTATATTAGGTCAAATGTGAACTGCAAACTGTTAGGTTATCCAAATATGGGCGAGCACACTTGTAATAACCGGCGTCGAACTACCAAATTGTTTGTTTGTTTTAATCTGTACCTCCATTACCTTGTTGGATGGAAATTGTAAAGTCAAGCGAACAGCTATCTATTTCTAATGTTGGAATTGGACGATGTAATCATTAGTGGGTATATCGCATGTTGCATCTAAACAATCGACGTAATTATGGTTGCTTCTTTACAAGAAGTAGAATATAACAGAGCAAAACGAAGCCATAATATACACGTAGAAGTCTTATGGTTAACTTCTAGTGGAAAACGGTGCAGGGCAACCAGCCGTAAAGTACAGGTCATGATAATATGGATAGTACAGCACTTCAATTTATTCTAAGTGATCACATTAATTGGGGAATCAGAGTGGCATCAGAAATGTTTGTGTCAATTTTTCGCTCCAGTTTACCAACTGATAGCATTGATCTTATAAGTTGAAACAGGTTTTTCTCATTTTAGATATCCCTTGGCATTTAAGAAAGTTGACTAGTACTTCAGACGATCCAGAACAGCAGTTTACATCAAGCGCAATAATATGTCACAGAGCCCGTCACACTCAGTAGATGAAAATAAGGTCGCTTCTGTTATTATGACGTTTCATGAGAACCAGCCTGGTCTAACATTCTTCCGGACACTGGGACTCAGTTAACTGGTTTTGTTGTAAATCTTTCTATGTTGAAACGCACCCTTCTGATGGGAAAAATATCTCTGATAAGGTGGGGTAGACAGATATTGACATTTAACCAAATTTGGGCCATATCACTGAAGTGAACTTAAATGGAAATTTCTCTGATTCAAGTCCTCCAACCAAACTGTGGGTCACGTGTGTGTTACAGATTGATTGTTTCCAGGTTTAGCCGTAATAGGTTGTAAGTCAATGAACCAGTAAAAACAGAGTTCTACTGACGTATGTTCACTGCAGTTAAATATCGAGTCAGCGCTGTGGTGAAAGAAAGATAAAATAAACATAATCATTTAGTTGGTCAGATTAGAAGTCAAAATAATTCGGTATTATTCTGAACATGGGATAGAGTGGCGTGCTGTGATCGGGGCCTACTAGTAATGGCAACGGAGAGACGAAATGTGGGAGACGTTATTCTTCAGAAGATTGGGGTCACGATAGGAATCTTGAGTGGTACCAATACGAGTTACCATAAGGTCTGGTGGTTCATACACATAACGTATACAAATAGATTTAAATGGTTCACAACGTTTCTGAAGAATGTCTTTTTCAAATGCTACTCTTTTATATTAAAAGTTACTGCTTTATGGACAGAATTGCGTTTGCGGTTAAAAATGGAATAAAAATTCGTCTACATAATTAGAATTTTCCCTGTTTCTTTTAATTGTTTTAGTTTCGGCATCTATAATTGTTAAGGTTTCTGTTCAAACTGATTGATCAGTTTACCACCCCGCAGTGACCACAGTATGCTTTGAATATTTAGCTCGGGTTAAACTTCTACAAGTGCATGGATTTCCCTTTTATATATACCTATATACTTGTTCTCATCAGTGTGTCGAATACAGTAAATTATTCAAGATCATTTACAGGTAACCCATTTCCAGAATTATGGCTGTCACCTTTTCTTTCCAACTGTATCCTGCTGGTGGAAGTATGTCAACAGCTAACAGCACAGACAAGTCGATACAGAATAGGTTGAAGATTATGGGCCGTTTTTGTTTGCGTGGAATACTGAACAAATTATTTCGAGATTACAGACTGAATTTGTTGCTAGAGAGAGTGATATCTATATAATCTAGATAAGCGCTGGCAGATCTTTTGTTACAATTGGATCAACAACAATGTAAACGACATTTGACTTTCGATCGTCAATATTTCATTCCATCCTTGTCATTTTCACGAGGTCTCTATCTTGCAACATGTGTTTGCTTGGTGAGGTGTAGAAGAAATATTGCTGAGAACTTGATCATCAATTCTTTAAATGCTGAGACAGCGTTTCATCGCACTTACAAGTACATTTTTATTCATGTAGTCAAACATTTGTCATCCATGGCACAAATGTTTAACGAGAACACGTTTTCTTGTTATATATTAATCAAAAAGTCTGTTTACTGACATTCCAAACTATCCAACTACCAACATGTAACGACTAACGTCTATTTTCCAAGTTGAACAAAGTCTAATGACGAATCTACAAGTTCCAACCAAAAGTTTATCCAACTATACCTACTATAGTAATGAACGACTATAAACACAGTGAGTAGGCCTGAACTTTTCGAGATAGTGAAATGATTACTAGTACCTTCCTTTACGCGAGTCAGTCAGCTCAATTATAGTTTCCTGGGCTTCTGTCGAATAATGACAGATTAGACTGTTGAGCCGAAATTGGGTAGACAGAACAATAAACAAACCGCAGACGGCCCGGTAACAATTTCAGTTAATAGTCCCAACGATCTCTTTAGTCGTTGTCTGTCGCACACTGGCTGACCCGATTTAACGAAAATCTGATTGGGTCACACTAAGGAAGTGATATCTGGTTCGCTAGTCATGTACAATTTGAGTCGTTCAACTCAACGTATTTGATTTTGTTCTCAGTCATTTAGCGTACACTTATCGACTTGCGACATCGTCCTTTTTGCTGTACAACATTCGGATCCATTACTCTAGATATGGGAATATCATGTACACTACCCACACCCGTCACTTAAGGCAAACAGCATTTATGCAACAGGAGAGAATAAAAAACTTTTTAGATTTGTTAAAATCTGATGACACTTTCTGGAACAGTACACCCACTTTATTTTGTCGTATCCGAATAAATCATCTGTCCGGATTAGTAGTCTATTGTACACTAAAAGCTAGATGTGCACCCCCTCTGAAAACCTGAAATTTTCTGACAGAAAATGAGTGAACTACTTCTAGAAGACCTAATAAGCTACACTGGTACACACGTTAGATCAGCTGCCTAGGACCATTAACGAGACACCTTCCGTAAAGGAGGAATACGACCTTTAAGTCGCACTTATACCAGTTTGCTATGAACCACACTATTACTGTAAGAGAAATCACATTCTGTAGTGCCCACATAGTTGCAAACGATTTACTCGGGAGACAACCACGTTTTCAGCATCTATACCTAAAAATTATTCAGTGTCTAGGATTATGTCGGTGCGACTCTAAAATAATGCTGGAACGCAAATGTGCAAAATCTCGAGGTGTCACGACCGCAATCAGCGTACTCAAAAAGGCTGTTTCAACTTCAAGCATACGAAGTCGTGCAACTTTTATAATTGGGTATAAATTAGTAAAGATGGGTTTTCCTTCGGTCATTCAAACACGTCAGTTTTGTCGCCGTAATTCTGCCAGTTTTGCATACTTTCATATATTATCATAACCATCAAATGCACATATCGTACGGGTCCAGTTAAAATAAGTTTATGCCTTTTAGTTCAGTACAGTGGGTCGTTAATACAGGTTTCTTTGGGATATAACAGTCATTCAACTCCATTCCACCACTCCGATCTAAATAAACTGCGGATAGCTGGACGCTTACTGGACGGCCAAAAATGCCAAACTTAATACCATTCAGTTTTTCTCCGAGACTTCCTATCCAGATAGATTGTTTAACTAGATGCTCTCAAAAGACGTACTGCACTCAACAGCCGTTTTTGGTGCAGCTTATCGGTAGTGTACACCTTTGTTAATACCCGGATTCTAGTCAAATGATTAACGCCAAACGAACTGACTAAGACATGTGACTGGTGAAAGTACAGTGGAGTGAATGTTTTTCAGACCAAATCAGCCAAATCCCTAACTGATTATCGATAGGAATTCAGATTTGTTACTGGGTTGCAGAGGATCATCGTAGGTGCCCAACAGCGAACTTACACTGCATGCTTTGACGCACTTCCGAACAGTTCTTCTTGTGGAGGTCACAAGCTAACCGATGGTCAGCTACCACCTGAGTGTGCCCACATAAATTACTCACGTATTATAGCTGGTCCTTACGAGTTGCTTTTATACTTCACCGAATAATACGCATACTACCGCTGTCCAATGCTCATCAAATAACGCACTTGAACGTACGTCCACCAGTTTTGTGCACTTTCTGAATCCGCCGAAATCTAACTGAGACTTTCACAAACGGCTGTCTTCCAGTATGAACTGTGAGAGTACAATAAGATCAATATGTGTCAGTGAATAGTTTTCCAAAGACTACCCATTAAGAAACCAGTGGTCACGTCATTTGGTGCTCACAAGGAAAGAACATTTGTAATCGATCTGTCAATGTTTCGTGATTGACACGTGATTACGTTGATTGGGTTTTCTAGAGTGATCAGAGATATTTATTAAAACGAAGACTGTCTAAACGGAATCTTGCGAAATACGTCAAGCAAATGTACATTACATTAAGTGGGCAAACGTAGCTCTTTGTACGGTATTAATACTTGAGTTTAAATTGAATATTACTCACACCTAGTCGCACTTTCGCCTTCAGGTAGATATTATAGCCAGCCCCTTCCAAAAATAACAACTAGACTGGAGTTTTGTTCTTGTTACAGCCATCAGTAGTGCATACCGTTGCCTCGATTATGGCTAGAACATCAGCAACAACTTAATGAGGCAACGGTGTTGACGCACCACAACTGTCTTCACATTAGGCACGACCGAATTATTATGTGTGAACGTTTATCCATTTTCGTTTGTGTGGGATCAATGACACAGATTTCAACACGGTTGCTTCATGCAATCGGAGCCGGAGTTCTAGTCCAGGCCATGGCAAGGATAAGCGCTACTGATAAGCTCTAATGAGACCGAAACTCAAGTCTAGTGTTTTTGTTCGAAGGAGGCCGACTGGACAGTCTATGGGAATGCGAGAGCCGCGATCGAGTGTGAGTGGTTTTCAACTTAAAATTAACCAAATCCCCAACTACGTATCAGTAATTACTATTCGATCCTGCATTGGGAATCTCCTTTGAAAAGGCTGTTCCTGAAGGTTGCACACCGAGTAGTTCTCAAACGTAGACTATGCGAACTATCGGATACTCTATCTTTGATTTACTAAAGCCGGTTAATCGTTCCAGTCGTGGGCAAAATTTTCTGGTTTTTATTAATGCGGGTAGAGGCCGTGACGGCTTGTTCTTTGGTAAATCATTACTGTTTTGTTCCGTTTGCTGGACTCTGCCACATTGATTAACTGTCACCGTTGAGTTAATTCTCTGGTTGTTGAAATGGTTTCAAGCGTTTCCTACCAAGCGTCTCCGACAGATGACTTATGGATTGTGAATATAGAAACGGGACTGGAAATTATCAGAAGGGCTAATCATCGGTGCGACTGGCAGAGGTTATGAGACCCTTCAACGATATGGCATTAACGATTACCAGCGGAAGAAGCTGTAGCTCGGTAAGTCCACTGCCCCTTAGTAGCACAGAAACGAACAGTGTGTCGATGGATAAGCGCTGTGTACGGTAGGTCAGGAATTTATTTCAATTTTTGTCATGGACGTGAGACCGTACCAATCGCACTTGAGAGGTGACAACGTTGTCTCCTCCAGTGAGCTTACAACAGCAGATTAGAGTAACAAATAAAACTGGTTCCGTTGTACAAACGACTTGTTTGAAACTATACGTCACTGCTTTTGTGATATAGCAAAGAAACAAACCGTTCTACTAGGGTTCAGTTATCCCTCCTTTTTCTCGAAAGACTTGGAAGAGTATTTTGGACACATTTCAATAATGTGATCGAAACCGTAACAACAATTAAGAGCATGCTTAACTTAAGTTAACATAAGGTTACTGTTAAAAATAGTTACATTTATCGGAAGGTTGAGTCATTCCTACAGCTAAATTAAACTCTATGCGATTGATAACTCATCGACTTGCTAAGTATTCCATACAAAATTAGTTGAAACTGTTAGCTAGATTACTAACCGGTTAACCACTGCTGTGTATTTATTTTTGTCTGGAGGTAATTCAGTTATATCTTTCGAGATACAGCCACAGATTGCTACCTGCTGATGGAAAACCGGCTTGTGGATGGTGTAGAAACACCGATATCTTTAAAAAGTGTAGCACTTAATCCATTAATCATTTTTCCAAAAATAAATGCTGACGCAATACGGAATGAGGTTGACAAATCATTGTAAGCATAGTGTCGAATATAAAGGCTTCTGAGATTAATGAAGTTGATGTGAATGACAATGTTTAAATAACTGAAAGCTACAATTTCGTGTCTAGTTTAACTGTGTTTTGTAAACTATAGGTCAGAGAGCAGCTTCAGGTAAATAGCTTTAAAGAAACAGTATTCAACCTACTCAAATACATATCGGTTGTAGGCTTTCATCTCATCTACGTTATAACATTAAACATTCATCGTGTAAACCATGCATTCCTCTTTTTACCACTTCGCTGACTTTGATAGGTCTAACATCTATCTAACATTGTTGAATTGTATGATAATACATGGGATATTGCATTATTGTGCCATCTCCAGGGTAGGCATCTTTATGAAAAACACATTTGTCCACAAAACACCAATACGAAATTTGAGTGTTACACTTGAAGCCTCCTCTGATGAAACCAATCTGCCAAAATAATATTTTAAGAAAAAGTTTTTAGTATTAATTTCTATCCGTTCCTTCCAGGATGAAATTGGAAAGACAAGCGTAAGAGATTTAATTTAAAACTGCACAGAGGTGCATCGGAGTGCATGACATCGTTCAGGTACAACCTTCTGCTAAATTCTTACTCTTGGTGAGTAATAGAGTCCATACACGAAATTTCCGAGCTCCTGGCGAAGTTTTTAGTTGAGTTAGTAGGGCGCCTGCCGCGTTTGGGCATGATGTTTTTGTCGCGGGTTCGAATCCAGCTGGAACCTTGACTTTCCTCAATTGGGTCTCATTTAAAACTCCAATCCAGGTGTGAACATCAAGGACTAATTCTGCTGACCTGTAGCATCGATAAGATTCAACAAACATTTGTTTCATGAAGCAAGTTAAATATCCGGTCGTCACTGGTCCGTTCAACGCGTGCGAGATGACACAGATTGCATGTGCCATCGTTGTAAAACATTTCTACTGATCTACGCCCCTAGTCACAAAACAAGCCTCAATCGTGCAGTAGTTTATTCCGAGTAGTTTACAAGCGCCGATTCAGTTCGTTTTTGTTCATGGTTCCTGCTAACCATCATATCGTGCGATTCAATTCTTCTGAATTTAAAAAGCGCGACTCAAATGCACGTACAAATATGCACTATAATATACATATTTATTAAAGTAATATTAAAATATACAATTGCTAGCTTACCGTATAAGCACAAATGCCTCAATAGTATACTTCACAATGTGCCGTTGAAAATTAACGCATTTTAAGTGGTAGGTTGCGTATTCATATTTTAACGGGTGCAGTGAGTCTCTATGAAGCCTATTTCAGCAACAGTGTTGGTTAAAAAGTATTACATGAATAGACCGATCTTTCCACCGAACACGTTCACTTCCATACCAGATAGATAAGATCATAGTACTACTCTAGTGAATCTGAAATTCAGACTTAACATCACTTTTCAGTGGCATCATCGTAGGAATTGTTTCATAGAGTTCATTCCTAAAGAAGCTTTGTTTCATAAATTTAACCAGCAGACTAGGAAAAACGCCCGTTTGGATGCTGAAGAAAACACACCTAATTGAACACCAGGTTAATCAGTTTTGTGCATCACAAACAGAGGTTGAAAAATGCGTGATATCTGGTCGGTAAACATAGAAATTACAAAACACAACCCAAGAGAAACTAGCAGTAATTAGTAACTTGTTAAGGAAAAGCGATGAACAAGTTCGGAATTTAAGTGCAATTGAAGTGTTTCGGAAAACAACGAGCTGTATTGCGACAGACAGACCTAATCATCGGTCATATCAGATGTACATTTCTGATGGCAATAGTGCAGGCCGAGGAGAAAAACATCTCTCGTGCACTGTTCGGGATTATGAGCTTAAATGTCTAGCGTTGAATGAAGTTGTATACTAAAGCACCAATTAGTATGCTGTTTCACATCTTATTGGGTACAACAAATATAAAGGTATATGTACGGCAAAAATTTCCAGAAGTTAATTTTCACAGGGCAGTCAAAAACGCTAATGCGTACGATTCGTCGCATGGCAAACTCCTCTACATACTGGCAAATGCGTATCACAGAACAAGAGATTATCAAAGGGGAAACGAAGGGCAAATGCTTATATAAACATACAAAAGAAATATGTGGCGGAGCTATTCTCTAATCAGTCAATGCTGCCGTTATCTGGACAGTGCTAAGCTAACAAATGAACCGGTCTGTACATAGGGAGGTGGACTTCAACATGTCAGCTTATCGTAACAACCGGGACTTATCAGTTGCGTGAACGACTGTGATTGCTAACGTGAGATCCATCTGGTTTCGGCTCACGAAACACATCAATGCATGTGTGAGAAAGCATGTCGGTCAGGTGCAAATTGACAACTCAAATGTGCACACAGCATCCACCGTACATGCCATCGCCAGCATCGAGCGCTTGTCATCTCCCAGAGAGATTTCACCAGGTGAATCCTCTGCAAACATTAACAATCGTTCACGCAACTGATAAGCCGCATTTGTTACAATATGTTGAGGCAGTCGCCCTAAGATATTGGTGTCCACCTCTGTATGTGCAGAATGACATTTTGTTAGCTTAGCATTTTTATCGGAACGACGCCATTGACTGATTAGCGAATAGGTTCGTTGTACTTATCTTACTTAATGTTCTACTTCACATTTGACCCCCCTTTTTCGCTTTATAATCTCTTGTTCCGGGAAACGCACTTCTTAATATGCAGAGAAATTTATCCGCCCAAAAACCGTGTACATAAACCTTTTTACTCTTGTGCTAAAACACGCATATGTTGAAGGTCCTCACAGTACAACACCCCGAATGGAACTGTTTTGGTCAAATCAATAGCCGGCTTAATACTTTTGTACTGTTTTCGTATGGCCCATCAGAGCAAATGGTCCCATTCTACCCAGACATAATGCGCAATCCATGGCGAAACGGATCACTGTTCCAGTGTTTATACAAGCAACATGTTTGTGCAAACTGTACAGTTGCTGATAGATAAACTGACATTCTGAGAAGTTCCGATTCAGAATTGTTGTTGAGATGCTCGTTGATCTCCTAATCACTCGGAACCCAGGTTGTTATTTTAATGTTCAGTCCATGCTGTTCGAAGTTTGGATTGTTCACCCCTGATCAATGGTTCTTCTTCAAGAATACCCTCAAATAGACCCTCACCAGGATCAAAATAACGCACTACATTTTTACAAATTTTTATAAGCGTAATTTGCTCGTTGAGACTTACAAATTCTGAACCTACTCTACGAATATACCCGAAGGAATTAACGGTCATACCAACAGAGGGAAATATTTCTTCGGTATGAGCATGCCGTTTGTGATCAATGAGAGTTCACCACTGGGTTACAGATTTTTTAAAGTTGGGTTGTTACAAATTTGAGTAGGACAATTATACTCAACACCAGGGAGAAGTCGCTTCTCTGCAGTTTCTTTGAAACTGCGAACTTTATAAAACCGTCCGCATGAGATTCAACATTTTGTGTTTCCTTATTACCAAAAATCCAGACTTACAATAGCAATATTCTATAGGCAAATGTTAACTGCCGTCTATTTTAATAGCACTTACAAACGCAAATTGTTGTAACCTGAGTTTCGAAGGTAAGGTTCAGTGACTTTAAAATGTCCACCTTCTGTGCAGTTGTAAATGCCTTTATTCGATACAGTGATAATGACCATGTAAATTACCAGTGGTTTTATGTGACATTTGTAGACAAGTAGGTCACCGCTTTCGGAGTAGTCTTTGGTAACCACTAGTTTTGTCCCTCTGAGAACTCATTGCCTGAACAACAATTTTTATAAACCCAATCGAAAATCCCCCTTTCCTCGATATATTGAGTGTCAGAACGTTAATTCTAGTAAATTTCTTTGCTCAGTCAGTAGCGAGTATACTTGTGAATGATTAGAGCACAACTGCATATTACATTTTGTGAAGGTTGACACTCATGTCGGAGAGGCAATTCGAGTAAAGTATCATTGACCAATTGTGGTTAAAAACGTTTCCGATATTAGCATATTTGCCTTCTCTAACTGGGAGAATCTCTGCCAGTGAGTACCACGAAATTTGCTCATTGGGTTGGTCAGAATGACATACAGTTGATTCGTAACATTTTAACGACGAAATCGCTTTCATGAAAACTGTTTCAATTCCGGAGATCAAAACAATTCGAGGATTCTAGTTTCGACGAATTATACAATTTATTTAATTATTATTCATACATTCTTTGGTAAGATGAACATTTTTCTTGGAATAATATCCCCATTACAAATCACACTCGCCAAACTGTCATTTGGAGCAGTTGTTCTCAACGGTTTTCAAGTATGGATGCACGCCTAGTTGTTATTTTTTTAATAGTAAAAATGGATTTATTGACAGCACCGTGTTACTGTCAACAAAAAGTATTTGTTAGTGGTCATTTGACTAATTGTGGCACATCGGCTGCAATGGAGAAAATGATGCTGAAAATATTCTGGCAACCTCTTTTTATAGCATACTTACAGTTAATACAAACTAGCAGGATTTTGAATATTCAGTTGTGATTTTGTTCAGGATACCAAAGGATGGCTATATTTTGGGAGATTCCAATCGTTGCTTGCATTTGTTAACGTTTAAGGAATTGGATTATACTAACAGTGAACCATTTGTGAGGGGTAAATCTGGAAAGGATTAAAATAATACCATCTAGAAGTACTCTGTACAAACTGGCCATCTGGTGGCAAATACTTACTCATGCTGCCACTGGGGTTAAGCTATATAGTTACATTTTTTTTACAACAATACGTGTGATATACATATACTGTATAAACCGGAATACTTCACTTACTCACAGCCGAACAAAAAAGAACACTAGAATGATTCCATCGGTAAAGATGAGACCTATTTGGATAAACACACTGCAAAGCTTGTCATGCAGACGCTAATTAGATTCCTGTTTCTCATTTATTTTAAGAGGTAAAATCAATCTTCCTAACTTGCACACTTTCTACTGATTATTTGAAAACTCCACTGTCAATATCTTGTTATTTTTCCGGTTGAATAGCTTTCAATCATACTTTGTTTGAAAGACTGTATTTGCAAGCCCATCTCTTCTGTGCATGAAGATCCTCTCCTTTCTTCATGGGTAGCATATTAAGAGTATGTGCAAGTCACTCCACAGAAAGCCAAGTTTCGATATGTGAAATGGAGAATCTTGACAAGAGTTGAACTTTCACTTTTGACAGTGTGCATGATATGAAGAAGGACAAGCTGGGTGTGTGCTGTTGTTCGTTTTGTAACCACAATGACATTTTCAACCGTTGTTTAGGTATTCGAATGCGTCTTGTCCCCCTTTAATACATTAACCTACTCCGATCAGTTTCGCACGTCCTACTTTCTGTGCACCGAATTGTACTGTACGACACTGTTTGAACAATCCCTACAAGTGACCTAACTCTCCTAGTATTTTAGCCTACGTTAACCATGTGATTAGGTCAGCGACGGCGTTCACACTGCTGTCTGACAACACAACGTACGAGTTACTATTCACTTGCTATAATTTCCTTCTGGATTAGTCAGTGCTTTAGCGTTTTTTAAAGTTAGGGGCACCTGTAATGATGGCAAGTGTGATGAAAACAAGCTTTCTTTGAACCGGTTTGGCTAGTAACCTGTTTTTGGGTGAACCACAAAACGAATGATTGGTTCGCATGCAGTGGTGGCATGAAACACGCAAAACGTGCTAATCACTCACAGATTGAAAATGTGTGCGGATCAACAGAGTATTTTAAATGAAGTCAAGCTGAGAATTTTACTGTCTGGAGAGTGCAGAAGACTTGATATTCGAACTAACAGAATCCCCATGGAATGCAAATGACGGACACGGTGTTCCAGTTCAGACACGAGATGAAAACCATTCATTGATAAAAACAGAGAGAAGACACATATAGCGAAATGTTAACCAATAGATTTACTGGATTGGGTCCAAATATGAAATTTCTGCTCTCCCGGCGTAGCTTCGTAGCTCAGCTTGTTGAGCGCTTTCCGTGTTGAGGCATGGTGTTTCCGTCACTGGTTGGAATCCAACCGAAACCCTGGCTTTTCTAAAGCGGGCCTCATCCGTGATCTGAGTCACACTTGCTGCGACTTAGGATCATGGCAACCTCAGGTTCACAAACGATTGTTTTTGTACACACAACACAGGTTTGAAATGGTTTATCGCGACGGCCTCAGCAAATTTTAAGAACCGTGGGTTGTGGTAGTTCAATATGATTGTGAAAGCTGAGGTCAGGTCGATATTGTGGCCAGTTGACAGGGTATATAATCCGATCGACGAAGCTGGGGGCTGACGGTTCTCTGTAACTACACTGTGCGGTTTTCGAGACATGTTTGTAAACCCAATTAGGTACATGTTCCTCCATTCTTGAGATCAATGATCAGCGGGTTCTGCCTATGTAACCCTCACAGTCGCATAAGAATTGGTAAACACAGTGTGATTTGGAACAAAATGGTTGATCTCTTTTCATTGTAGGTACGGGTAATCCACCAGTCCAATTAAGGACCCCCAATTTATCCGCATTGTAAATCCTCTTCAACGAAGAGACATTTCGGTGAGTTGTTTGCACCGTCCAGATGTCCCCTTTGAAAGGTAGCTCAGCATATACTAATTTCTTGAGGACCTCATCTTTCTTACTGCTAATGGACCTCCATTAGCTGTGACACTGAATAAAGCCTCAGATCTTGCGATTGAATGTTTTTGTTATTGTTGGTTTCTTTGTGTGCACACACCCCCAAGTACTGTAAACGTTATATTGGAAGTTTCTGTGTTATTGGTCATTTGGTACTGACAAGCCAACACGAAGTGTTAGCATCTACCAGTGTTCACCTTCTAGTGGTTTTATTAAAATTGCTGAAGGGACATAACCCTCGTGAATCATTAATCACTGTAACTCTTGACTAGTAGTACGTTTGTTCACGTACCTACTTCACCAATTTCTGCTTATCAGTCTTCTTTATAGATAAAGTATAACAATATGTTACATCAAATATTGTTTCCCCACAATTTACGCATTCATCCACAAACTGAGCTGCCCTACTTTGATACCTAACTAACAGATTGCTACCTTTCAATTGTTTTGTGCAATGTGACTGTCCGAAAATTTTGTCTAGCATATTTTAATCTAATTTTATAAGGATGTCGATCGGAAATTTCCTGAATGGGTTGTCCAGTCCTATGAAATTCTCAATGCAAAATTGTCACACTGTATGGAAATTGATTCTTGAGTAGGATGTTGAAGTTGAATGGACATAATCACATAAATTGTTACCATACAGTAATGTGTCCGGGATTGCAAAAGAGATAGATCTTACTGCTCCATGACATCTGATGCTAATTTAAGATAGCTGCAGTTTTCAAAGATCATCAGTAATTGCCTGTCTGTACAAAATGTTTGCTTATATAGAACATTTCAAACCTGCTATCCATCCTTCATACCGTTCGCCATATTATTATGCTATCTAACAGATTAAATAAATGTTGCATAGTTACCACCTTATTACCAACGACCTTTGCATGTTTCATTGAATCTGTAGGCTTTTATTACGTGAAAAGACGATAATCATTTGTAAACGTTGAACAACAAACATTTTTAATCCAAATATCGCCCATGCTTTACTCTGCACCACTGTCTTGTCTTTCGAATAAACTAAGTTTGATAGATAGAACCGACTGGCAGTAAACTCCTTGGAACAAGTGGTAAGCGATGTGGATTGTCTGGTGTGTAGGCTAAATTTGAAGTCCACCATTGATGAAGTAAGCAGTCACGTGTCATATACAAACAAAAGTAAAGACCTCCACCGGAAAGTACATTCATGTCGCGGAAATGTTATGGCTTGTTCGTAAGGCTTTTGGAATTCAGTAGAAGTCTACGGGTTATTTAAACAAAGTGAATAGGGAATAGCTTAACCTGTGTTGAACAGAACTCAGAAAAGACGATAGTATAAGGAAACATACTAGGGTATTTGAGAAACCAGTGGTTGTAAACCATCATTATTTGGAAAAATGCTGTTGGATCTCCGAGAATGACAGAGACATCATTTGTAATACAAGACTAATGAAAACTATAAACTCCAGCTGATACTGAGGTAGTAAAAACAACACATGACGTCAACTGATAAGGATTGCGGACAGTAGAGAAAGGAATATATCCCACCATTTTCAAGAGATGAACCGCAAACAGGAAATGTTTTCGTGTTTTTCACGGTTAGCCTTCAGTGATTAGCTAACAATAAACGTCTCATTCTTCCGAAATGTGACGATCTTGGTCAGTTAAGTTCTAAACATGGGTGTACTAAGGTGCACTGAAGCAAGACTATCTGGCAAATATTGTTTGTTTTACCCTTTGACAAAAAACACCCAAGGCACGGCAAACTGTAAAGTTTAGGAACCTTCAAGAACGACCGTTCCTTGTCTGCTGCAATGAGTCCTTAGAAATTGGTTTGAATTGGACTGATCAGAAATAGTGTGTTTAAGATTAAAAAAACTGAGACAACGAGGAGACCACTGTGGACAGTAAGTGAAATATATCTACAAAACAATAACAAAACAATTAATGAACTTTTTCAAACGATACTTCGGTCATATCACATCATCCCGGAAGAAACTTTGGGAAACGAATAAAGAGTCCTCAAGCATATCGTGACAACTATCCATTCACAAATATACGAAATTCAATGTTCCATAAAAGCTGTAAAGCAGCACACTAAAAAAAACAGAGGAAGTAGTGAGTATTTACTTGTATGCAACTGATCGACTCGTAAACATGGTATAATTGCTAGATTTAGTGTTTTGCAACTACTGATCAATATTAAGCGGGAGAATAGCTGATTGTCTTCTTGGTTGCTGCCACCGACTAGGTGTACCAACCCAATGCATCCAGAGTACATCTGCCAGCGGATGAACGGCTGATGCATAATTCAGAACGTAACACCTGATTTGCAAGCTCTGTACAAAGTGCTTCCCAAACACAATGCGGTCTCTGAAGCAACCAGGATGACCAAATTCAGTGTAAGATTTTGTACGGAATTTCAATGTGACTCATTATTGTAAGTGTTGATGAATATTTTGGTGATACAAAGCCTGGATCAATACAAGCAGACCTTTGTATTCGGTCGTCAATATGTGTTTGAATAATTAGAATATAATGAGATAGAAGTAGACTATGACGGCTTAAGTTTATCTATCGTCAGTTCAAGAATAGAAGCTATCTGTGAAATTCCCCTGTTGAACAGTCTTGTCATAAAATATCATTTTGTAATAAACCAAACAATCTGAAAAGACAGAAGGTTAGACAAGCACATTTTCAATAATTGTTTATGCATTATAGGTAATAGTAAGCATTACAGTTTCAATTACCATTATCTGCCTTGGTTCACAATGTTACATTTTTAGACGGTTGCGTTCTGGTCCTACATTTAAACCGAGTTTTTCTTTCTCATTGAATGGAGCTAGTAATTTTGGTTAATATTTTGAACCTACATATTTGGTTCATTCATTTACCAATATATATCCGTGAGTTGTTCGAATTCATTACACTGGTTATGTTCACTTATATTTGTGTGTGTAATTGATAAGAGATTTTAACTGATGTTTCTCTAATATAACAAACTTACCAAATAGCAGCAATAGCATTGCCAAATGTAAGCCAATTTATTCAACTGGAAAATAAGCACTAGATTCAATTTTTGTTTGCCGAAAGCCATATATCACAAGGATTAGCGTGTTCATGGTCATCAAAACATATATTTGCCGAAAAATGACCAATGGTAGAATCATCCAGAAGACGTCACATGCTAAGCATAATTATGCATAAAGTTATCGGCACGCATATAATCTAATCATAAGCCAAAGTTTGACAGTGATGAAGGATGGGTCATTATGCTGCTTATTTCGATGCAACATGTTGAGAAACTCACCCGTTATGATTAATCATGGACATGTAAAAGTTTCGTGTAACATAGACAAACTGTGTGCAACAAGGAGCAAGCAGTGAACTATCTCTGTTAATGGGGTACTTAGATACCACAGATCTTCGTAAATGAAATCACTGCATCGTGTCCGCTTACAACCAAGGACGCCAGTTAAACACTGCGCAGTTTAAGACTTTCGCAATCCGGAAACTCCACACGATTTGAGTCCATCTGCACACAGGACAGGTATATGGCCTGAGCCGGAAGCAAAAGCGTGATATTCACGTTGCTAATGACTCGCCCTAACCAACTCAGCCAACAGACCCGTACGGTTTTGGACTCTTCCATAAGTATATATTGTTGTCTACTTATATTTACTGGTCGCTACTTGTCATAGTATACCTTCCGCAGAAACGCACATCGGCAAGAAATAGTCATTTAACTCGAGTGATAGCTATGGTTTACAGTTCACATCCGACCACAAGTTATTCGGGAAATACAACATTGTGGTAGATGGATCTGGGACCCTGAATTTATAGTTAGTTAATCTCATGGGTATGTCAGAATGTTCATCCGATTTGTAATTCTCAGTGCCAAACAATGTACTCCCATCTTGCCCAATCCGGATAAGATCAATTGCATTTCAACTCTTGACCCACGGGTTTCCGGACTAGGTGAACAGGAAGCCATCAGCTGTTCGTATCCATCTTTTGCTATGTAGGTAAATAAATTGTTAGTTTCCAAAATGTAAAAATCTTATTATCTCCAGACTATGATTACGATGGGCGTATCATTCTGGAACAGAGGTTACAGTAAACGACGAGTACGTCACTATGAATGGGTAACTTATGTTCTGTTCCATGTCTGATAAACTGTGCATACACATTCTACACGATCAAGAACGAACAAACATTCGGTACTTCAACAAAACTAACCTAACGTTACAATCTGCGCTTCTGAAACTGGCAGTCAGCATGAATACACGTACATTCTGTCGTGTTCTATCCGTCGATGCTTGCGTTGTGTTACAATGTAAAACTGAGGAAATATTTAATTACACCGGGGAGGAGTTTGTAAAGTTTTCTTCATTCCATTATTCCTATAACTGTGAGCAAAGTTCTAACAAACTTAGACGTTCCACCAATCTACCTCTGTTATACGGAAGCTAGATTTCTGCTATTTCCTCTAAGAACATCGACAACCCCCTGACTATTTTAACTGAGTGACAAACTACAATGAAACTATTCGTTTTTTATGTTATCCGGTGGTTTAGTTTGCTCTGTGAAAGTTCCATCCCGCCCATCATTCACACATCTTTGGTTAGAGCATGCAACCCATCTGATTGACACGCGTAACTAGTAAAAACAAGTAGACATATATTACACGGTTTAGTCAGCTCATGAAACAGTGGGTTCCGAAAAACTTATCGCTACAAACGTGACTATTTGACGCACAGTAATATTTGGGACTGAAGTACACCGAGGTTGGCCGAAATAAACAACAGATGTGTTGCATGTTTCAAACGTAAGCGCAACTTCATAAAACACTCCACTTTAACTCTGGAAAGTATTTACAGCATGACGCACACTACAAGGAGTCCCAACCTCAGAAATGTTTCACATATTAGGCAAGAAGCTAGGGGCAAATTTTCGTGGACGGGATGTTAGGTCTGATGAGGTATGTTTGATAGGTTTTCACCGGATTTTAAATTTCAGTCGGAATGTAGTAGACAGATTGCCCGTCAGATAACCCGATTCAATCTGAGCCGTTCTATTACTGGCAAAAAAAGTCAACTTTGGCGTTTCACTCACATGACTGGATATGAGTTGAGTAAATGGTCAACCTGGTAGTCAGTATCCACCCAAATAAGTGACACGTTGACAATCTCCCATGACTATTTTGAAGTAGCTGCGAAAACCACTGGAAACTGAGACGTAAGGGGATTTAGACAGTGTCTGAAAAGCACTCAAGTTGAACAGAAAGACTGGCAAAACATGAATCACCGAATTGAAAGTCCTGAGGATTACATACGGAATCTCAGAAAAACATATCTATAGAAAAATCTAATTGGAAAAATATAAGAGCATTTAGCTTTCTTATTGTCATGTCCTAGTTAACTAGTTACTTCTTGCAGGATGGCAGCATTAAAAATATTATCGGGCGAAATTCACCTAAACCACCATAGTACGGTTAACAAGTGTTTCTTAATTTGTTCTCTGGGTGTGAATCCTACTGAAAACGTTGATGAACACCTAATTGGCAAGATAACAATACGTGAGCTGTTAGCAATCCAAACTCGGGACCCCATTTCACACAGTTTGGAACAGTGATTCACCTACTCGGCGTGACCGTCAAATTTGGTGGTGTAAACTCTTCATCTGTTGTTCTGGACGCTGTTCACTTACTTAGCTATTTCTCAGGTCTAGTGAAACTGCTTGTATTTTACCAGTGGTTTTTAAAGAATGTGCCACCGCCACCGCTATATCAACCACTGGCGGGGTTGCCGAATCAGTGTTTTAGACAAAGCAGAACAGCACACTGTCAAAAACAGTGTACATCACATTCAACTAGAACACCGCCAAAGTATTGTCGGAATCGTTGCACTAAGAGCATTATCGAAAATCATTAGCAATGCAATGGAAAGGCATGTAAAATTGACGGATTCAAGTTAGTTTAGCTAGAGTCGCTCAAGTGCAACATTTGGGACTGCAATTTTGGCAGCCAATTCCATACTGCTATCAAACGCTCAATTATCTAGAGTTGTCAGCCTGTCACATAGACCACAGCGATGATTTCAAAAGCTTTGATGTACAGACGTTGCCTGAATGCTTAGAGTCTGGTTTTCAAAACACAGCCATTAAACATTTACCCGAGTTATTGATTTGTCTGTTCACATTTCATCGCCACGCTCCGCTAACTTTCGGGCTTTACAGTGTGCATCTACTGCTGCGTCCTAATTTTCAATTAATACCGCGTCCATACAAGTGCGGTACAGACATTAGTGGTAAGCATGGCATGGTGATAAGATTACTTTCGCACACCGTGCCAGGCAGTCACTTGAACAACCCAGTTAGTTACAGTCTCGCAATCCGTCTTCAAAAACATCCAAGGGTGCTGGTGTTTTGTAAAACAGTGTCACTTTTACGAAAATTGCAGTGCACGTTCATCCTTTCCTGTACATAAAGAACTCATGCTTCAATTCATTGCCGTTCAGTAGCTGGGATATAATTAAAATGAGACGGTTATGTGATCACTTGATATTACCAATGTTTCCAACTAGCATCAAGAAAACTTCCAGCATTGTGGCCGGCGTTCAGAATCAACCTCTATTCCAAATCGCATGATCAGTCGATTCATAAATGTCTGCGTGCGTCCTACCACACCTACCGCTCACCAATTATCTACCCTGGTTTGTTTCATAGAATTTCATATTTTTGCCAGATCTCGTAAAGATCCATCCATTTAAAACGATGATCGCTATATGCAATTCGCTGATTTCATTGTTTCTCCACAAACTACGATATGCAAGCAATTTCCAGAAAACAACCTATCTGACACAACCTACTCTGTCTATTTGAGTCTCTCTGAATTTAGTTCTACATTTTCTATTTACTTGTTATTCATCACATGATCAGACTTGTAGAAAAATGCCGTTTTTTGTACTTTAGCTAACTGTGAAATTGATGCAACTGTTTCATTTTAAGTGATACCGAAGTTGTTCATTCAAGAAATACTTGACGATGTCCATTTTTATTATTTTCACTGTTGTCAATAGTAACGTAGTTAGTATTTTGAAACTCAAGGATACTGATTTCTCCACACACTAATTTCTGAATATTAGGCCTGTTCATAAGAAATTAGTCGAATCGCTTTGTGTATTCCAGCCTCAAACTAGTGGTTCAGTATGGGCCGTAGCGCAAATGACGGCTTTCTAAAACGACACAATAACATTACACGGCGATGTTCAGTCCATTCCTGCTTGATGCTGCACAAAGTCAGACCATGTCACATCGGCTAATAGTCTATACATATCTATTCTTCATGTAGCCAGAATTATACTTTTTAAATTGGAGATACGAAGAACTAATGTGTTCATCCTTCCGTTGGTGGCCTGATGAAACGTAAATCTCGTTGCGTTATTTTTTCCTCCCTAATTATCAAGAGAGAAAAATCTTTCGAGACCCCTGTTGCAGATCTCAAATGTCAGCGATTAACTGACATCTGCAACGGGAACCCATTTATCATCTACTTATGTTGAAGCCCAGTTTGAGAACCTTACTGGTCAGTTATCAGTTATTCAGCCAGCTACTGCTGACAATCTGAGCTGACTTAAAACCAAACTTACTGATATAATTAGTGGGTTTGTCATGATTCTGATCAGTGGCAGGTGCGCTGCCACGAAGCAACACCTACGATCAATAAGAGCACTCAGGTCGAAAAGAATGTAGTAACACTTAAGCCAGACGGAGTCTTCAGAACAGTCATTTTGGACAGGGACGCATATGTGCGGAAGATGCTGTCAGTACTAAAGGACTGAACGAAGTTCCAACAAATAAACCCAGTGGACAACGTCACTGAAATAGAGAATTGCATAGGACGGCATCTTCAACTTCTGTTACAACTGCACATTATCCATGACGTGACGTGCAAATCCCTTAAACCGTGTTGGTCGTCGACACCTCAGCTCTATGGCCTCCCTAAAAAACATAAGTCTGAAACGCCTCTTAGGTCTATCCTGGCAATGATAAATTCTCCGCACGATAAACTGGCACGTTGGTAAGTCGCCACTTTAAATCCACTAAATCATAAGTATCAGGCATATCCTATTGAAGATTCTCTCGAATTCATCAGTGACTTGGACACCGTCAATCTCGGTGACCGGTTGATGTGTTCCATAGACGTTCAATCACTGTTCCAGAACCTCCCGTTACATAAGACAGTTGTGGGCTCGTTGGAACGAACCACATTACTCTGCCTCTGTCTGGTGATATTCTGGAGGAAGCATTACTGTTATGCGCCGAAAACGTCAGCTTCCGTTTTCTTAATTGGTGCTACCGCCTACTTGATGGGGTAGCCATGGGAGGACCATTAGGACCAATCTTAGCTGACTTCCCCATGTAAAAGATTGAGCAGGAGTTAGCCGGAGATATAGTAAGTCTGTCATACTACGAACTCTACGTTGATGATACATTAGTATTTAGTAGGTTCAAACAGGCAGTAGATAACCTTATGCGGCACCTACACAGTTCTCATCCCAGTTTGAAGGTAACGTGTGAATTTGAGACTGATGATTGTTTTTTGTTTTTAGACATACTCACACCTCGCCGGGGAAATGACTACCAAAAGTAGCGTCAGTAGGAAATCCACGTGGTCCGATCAATATCTAAACTTCATTAGTCTCACACCAGTCCATTACAAGCGCTCACTAGTAAATACACTATTCACACGTGCACGACGAATCTGTACACAGGACAGTCTTGCAAATGAATGAAACTTGATCACATATGTACTACATTCGAATGGTTATCCAAAAAGGTTCATGAATAGACATGATAGACCGAAACCGTTACTGGAACTGGTGGCCACTGTAAGAAAGAAAAAAGTTTATACATAACCGTGTTTTAAAGAGGATTACGGTAAGCATCGAAACGAAACTACTGATGAATTAGGTTGAACGAACATTCAACGCAGCGGAACTTTTGTACTGGCTCGAACCGAGAAACTACCGTTGCCTTCAATCAAGGGAGATCAGCCTGTCGGTGCCACCTCACACTGTATCTACCAATTTACATGTAACTGCAAGCAAAGTTACATAGGTAGAACCGAGAGGTGCTTTATCTCCAGAGTAAGGGAAAATTGCTCAAATAGGTGCAGAACTTTGTATTACAGAACAACGGCAGTGCTGTTGAAACACGCAAGCAACCAGTGTTCGTAGCCTCACGACATATTCTGACCACCGGTCAGGTCATCCACCCGGCTTACGTATAGAAAATCTCATTACGTCACCCCAATCCAAGATTCTTGCGGTTTTCTGAGGCTGTCACAACCCATCGACGGAAGCTGGTCTGGTGTGTTGAGAAACAGTTGTTCGTGACTTTGATCTTGTTCTGTACTTAGCGACCTTCATAACCCATCAATCGATTATCCATCCCACCCACCACTAACTACCAGATATAAAAAAATATTTCATGTTAATGTGAATCTGATACTGAAGAGTCAATATGAGATAAATGCATCTATCGGCCTTCGTTTTCTAACGATTTTGTTGAAACTTTTGAAGGAGATAAACCGTTTTAAATACTTAAGACTTGTTAATATTACGGTGGGTCCACTGGATCCACCAGCAAACGTTCGAGCAATCTGCGCATATTTAGATGGTTAGTTAAATAGCGATTACTACTCACTGGGGGGATCTATTCACAGGCCTACTCTGCAGAGCCGATAAATGTAAATGTGCCAAACTATTACTGTCTCCAGGATCAAACAAAAAACACAGTAAACCGGAAATGTGTGTATAAATATACGGACGCTTATTTCCAACTGTATAATACCAGTCCTTGTCAAATCGACAGCAATCGTACGATTACCTGGACTTGCAAACAAATATTTTAAGTTGGGTCCTCTTGCGGATATCAGTTAAACATTCGCATTTGCAATCTCTAAGGTACAGTGTACAACATGGGTCTAGACTGAACATTACTGTGCCGTTTTGGAAAGCTGTCATTTGCGCTACGACCCGTAACGAACCAATAGATTGAGGCTGGAAAAAATAAAGGGATTCGACTAACCCATTCTGAACACGCCGTTGGTATGATTTACTAAGTTCTAATGGCTTCGGTTGTTGATCAATGTGGAAGTGTAATCTAGCGAACCACACAATGTAGTCTCTTAAATGGCGGTTATGTTGACTACTGATCATAGTGTTACGTTCTTCTTTATATAGGATGATTTTCTTTCGTTCTGTTTGAAGGTTTTCTATTGCATTTCACTGTGACGCACAGCAGAGCGATAACGCGTAAACATGCCTGTTTTAAAGTGCAGATCGAGGCTTCGTTATTTTATAAAACACAGGTAGTCGCAGAGGTCGTTAAATTAAAACGTTTAGAGCTGTAGTTAGAACAGTTCGATTTATTATCAGGTGAATGAAACATGATTATTTTTCTCAGGTATGCCTGTTAATGAACAATTTAACGTCTGCAAAATATGTAAGACACTATTTCTGTTTGGTAATTGTATTAGTTAGACTACACTTCCCGCTGTTCAATGAGAAACTTCCCAATGCAACTGTTACCTGAATGGACCCCAAAACTTCGAAGCTATCAAACACAAAAAGCATTTTCCATTTAGCCCACTATCCAATGTACCCTGGTTCATTCAACAAGTTGCCGGTGATGGCTTTTATAAGAGATAATTTACAAAAAACTGTCGTCCGTTTATGCAATACAAACCGTCCACACGTGATAAACGCTTCTGTATTTCGGGTGACACTGCTGTTAACAACAAATTTGTATCATCTCAGAGCATTTGTTTGCAACATGCAATCACGCAGATGAAAATTGGGATGTCGGACGGAGAACGGCTTCGTATTTTTCCCGTTAGATTATGCGGAATAATTACAGTCTGGCTAGTTCCAAGCAAAACTGTTTCCAATCGGCATATATGTGCTACTACACTAGACGATCAGATATGTGTCGAGTCCAAATTTACCAGGGTTAGTAAGATACGCGTTCAACTTCCGTTTCGTTAGTGACACAGATCTTTAAATGTTACAGAAAACAACGGTGATGTACAACTGCTTTCGATCATTCTTCAAAAGATCCTTACAATTGTGGGTTCGACAAAACTAAACCAATGTTAAGAGAGCTACCACTTGTCCGTATAACGTGATAGAAAATTCCAAACAGACGAATAAAACCACACAAACAACGAGTCACGGGTGTTTGT
This sequence comes from Paragonimus heterotremus, assembly GCA_013368495.1. Lineage (NCBI taxonomy): Eukaryota > Metazoa > Platyhelminthes > Trematoda > Plagiorchiida > Troglotrematidae > Paragonimus > Paragonimus heterotremus. Next base: position 119,221 of record LUCH01000375.1, read on the forward strand.
TATAAGTTGTTTAGAGATCCGCTAACAGTTAGGTAACAAAAGTCGTGGTTGATGTCGGCGATATGATCCTTGGTCAAAACAGCTGCTGGTTTGAAAGAACTTCCATTGAGAACAAGGAATCGGGTTGCGTATTCGCACACTGATCGGTCGTGTAGCTTCGTAGCACACATGGTAGTACGCATGACGTTTGTGGGCATGACATTTCTGTCGCTGGTGCGAATCCAGCCGAAGCCCTCACTTTTCACAATTGAGTCCCATCTAAAATCATAAATGTGCTAAGCTACTACTGTTTTATGTCCAAGACACAGATAATTATTGGCACTGTTCTGCAAACAGTCAATCCCAGTGGCCACCGGCAACGTGGATGACAGTCGTTTCGAGGTATTTTGGTCTCGTCAACAATAAGCATGCCAAGAAGTCGAACTCACCACCCGCCAATAAACCGTAACTTGCGGTCCACACACGCATCCACTAGATCATGGGATCGTGGGCACTACCGTTAACAGAACACACCTGAATTACTTTCCTTTGTGGTTGCGCTTCCTTTTCTCACAGGTCAATCACCACTAAATAAATAACTGGACTATAACGTGACGCTTGTTCATCGTTGTCGGTTAGATTCCTCGGTGTGCACGGTATTGATGAAACCCAATGAGGTCGAAAGAGCTTTCCACTATTTTGCTGGTGGTCACCGGGACAAAAGGTTGTCAAAAGCCTCAGTGTACCATGTTTAGGGCCGTGGTGGGCTTTTCCTTGCCTGCACTCCAATCAAAAAACGAATGGTTGACCTCAGCCTCTGGGTGAAAGAAAACAACTTGGGTAGCTATAAGACAGGCCCGCTAACCAAATCTATTCATACTGCAGTCGGTGACTAGTTAAGTCCGAGCACAAGAAACCTAAAGGTTAATAATGTTTACAGTTGAAGGACGGGCTTGTTAAGCGAGACATGGGGCGACTATAATGACTTCGGGATAACGTATCCACACAAGGAAAACCTTTGTCAGATCGATCACATGGTCAGCTTCCATCATTTGTTTGACCATCGAAACGGTTGAGTTGTGCTGTTTAGAAAGGCAATATAGAGTCATACCACACAGTAAATCCTCAGTAAATCTGAAGGCGTGTTAGTTCGCTCAAATGCTTAAGGATCAGCCAGTTCTGCCAATGTGGATGTTATCGTAGCTGTGTATGAACTGGGAAATATGATGTATGGTATACAGTCTTGGTATGCGCATTTTAATATCAGGAATTGTTGATAGCACGGTACAACTGAGTAAACACGGTGTAAATATGGTACACTTCTTGTGAATGAGCAACGTCAGACAATGCGTTGGGAACAACACACTATTGCGTCCTTTTTATGTCATCCGCAATTGCACGGCTTCTCCCCGGAGGTTCGTTTTGCAGTGAAATTCTCTACAACCTAGCGGATGAGTTTCTTCGCGTGAGGCACGACAACAACTGTTTTACTCTAGATGAAGGGTTTCATTATGAACCTGGTTTTGAACACTGTTAGACTACTATTCTGTATGGACTTTATTTGTGAGTGTAAATAAGTTGACCATTTTTGTTAGCATTGATAACATAGATAGCGACTAATGAGAACAAAATCGATGTAATCACCCAACAAAATCACATTGTTCAAGTTTGTAATCGGGAATGGCCACTTTTTAGTCTGAGTTACTTTTATTCAAGTATGTAAAATTCGTCGATAAAGTCTAATCGGATTACGTCATACGTCTCGACTGATATGATAATGATCCGGCGTTGATGTAACAGACCAATACAACCGAAGGCCAAATTGAACGACTTCTGATAGAGCTTGTAGAGGTCATTCGAATAAAATCTTTGTAAAGCGAAGGCACTTCTCCAGTGGACCTAACAACTAGCTGTAGTCTTACCAAAAACAGTCCGAAAAGCAATTTGAATCATTTCATCTTTTCATCACTGGAACCCGTCAGTGGGTGATCAACACAATCATCGTTCAGGGCCGAAGCCAAGCTACTGAAGCCAGTTACTTTGGCGATTTCATACATAATGCATCTTGTGACAAGACGCAACACACTTTGCCGTGCGTCGTTGCTGAACTTTTGCAATCAGTCGGGATAGTTTGAGGTCGTATCCACCAGCGATACAAGAATCCCCAGTTACACTAAATTTTTATTTGAACTAAATATGCTTTTGAGAATTGCAGCATCTCTAAACTTTAGCAAAGTCCCTATGTTGACATCTTCACAAATATTCATGATGATTTCCATTCAGATCGATGAAATTGAAAATAAGATACACATCACGTGATTCAATGCTGGACGGTATAGCAGGAATATGTTGTAAAATGGGGATTGAGAAATATGTTTTCACTATCATCTATTAGTTATAGTAATGTTGCCTAGGTTCGGATGGTAGTTGCAGGATGGTACAATGTTCAGCAATACACATAATGACTAATGAAACAGATACCAAAGTAGACGACCTGTAGTCGATCGCGGTGAAAAAATTCTTCAGAAATACAAGGCAACCAAGAAACGGAACACCAAACAGCTTCTACGATGGAGCTAATGAATCCCTTCTGTTCGCGGCTATACACTGTACACGCTATATGTTCATTCATTCTTCCATCACCCTTTTAACGAGCAAGCCCAAAACCTGGTCAACAAATAAAACCAATTCAAGTCAATACCAAGAGCTGTGATCTCGAATGCATAAACTTTTAGACATATCTACACATTCTCACACTTAAAACTTGGAGGGCAATTAACTGCGTGCTTGAGTCGCAAAACCATGGTAGTAACAACAATAATGGTGGTAAACATAAACGTAATTGAACATTTCTTAAATGATCACCACTTGCATCACGTGTTGTTGCTTTGGTACTTTTAAGAATTATTTCATTTTGTAAGAAGAAATAAACCGGCAACGCATTTCGATGTATAACAGAAGTTTGAAAACTTGAATTATTTCAAACTGAACGCTGTTTACACTCGGCCGTAACCTTCTCGTTCAGGTAGGCTTTTCGGTTTGCTCACTTCGAAAGAGGGCACTAGAAGGGAGTCTAGCTCGTATTAGGTCTCATCAGTGGTGCATATCCTCATCGGGACCGGAAGTTTTATTTCGGCCCCTGCATTTGTGAGACCAGCGTGTCAACTACGAAGCCAGAAACCTTACACTTGACATGAACGATTGGTCATATCCGAACGCTAGAACACAATCTTATGTAAATAGTGTTCTGCTTTCGACTTCATTTCGAAAGGAGAATACACAGAGCCGCCCTGTTTCGTTTGAAATAATTCAACTTCCCACGGTTCCATTAAACATGTAAGCCAGGCTCATTTGGCTCAATAAATTCCGTAACTTCCACCCAACTAAGAACTCCTGCTCACGGGGTTATCGATTGGATTGGACAAAGTAATACTTAGTATTACACCATCTGCATACTTGAGTGGAAAGGTATAATCGTGAACTGGTGCGAATGCCAAATGAACTGAAAAGTAGAACGGTGAGAGGACCCCATCTTAGGGAACACCAGATGCTGTGGTGAGTCGAGATGGATCAGATACCCTGATGAGGAAATTGGTTTGAATTTGCAAAGTGATGGTGTAATCGCTTTACAGTTGTCGGCTGAATATCACGTCCCTTCAGATGTTGAAACCATATCTCTTATCAGTACTTCCAAACGCACCACTGACATCAAGATTGAGCCCAACGACATTAAGGGAAAGGTTCTCGAAATCAGAGTTTGATTTACCTAACCTCCTCATGATTTGCTAGAACTAGCGAATGTTTTTTTATTCCAATAGTAACTGGATGCATACGAACTGCCAATCACTTACTTTCCTCGTAGCAGAATTTGCACCATTTCAGACTATGAAATAAGCTATTGCCGCTAGTGAAGATGAGCAGTCACACCATACAATTAACACTACTACTATTCAGTAGTGAGGCAGAAACATGGATTTTGACATTGAGGTAGCTGCGATAAAAATACAGGAATAAGTATTGGAGTGCAGAGCGGTATAAAACGGTTCTTGGTGCATGTTGGAAATGAACATTGGCGTCCGTGGCAACTGTGATGTTCTGAGACCACTGTCATATGCAGATGTGTTGTTGTTTGTCGTTACGTCAAAGAGCATAGCATGTAGTCGTTTTCTGGACAAACGGCCCTTTAGCCATCCACGTCCTTGGCTCGCAAAAGTCGTGTAAACATTTTTGTCTTCCTTCAATGTCGCTTGAAGTATATAAGAGTGTTTGTTTACTTGATTACAGATTATTTTCCAAGAGCACTTAGTAGCGAAGGGTAAATTGAAACCGTCAACCAAATGCACATACTGGATAGACTGATCCTCCAGAACAAACAGTCTAATAGAACAAATTTATCGTTCTTCGTGGCATCCAGTTCAGTCACTATGCACGACTGCTTTAGCTGTATTCAGACGTGTGAGAAAATGTTACAGATCTGTTCTGTTTTGTTTTACCTTTTTCTTAAAATTACCTGCCTTAAGCGGGTGTGTGTATCTGGATAATATGTAACTTTTGCTCCTTGAGTTATCCTAATAATGTGATAACATTCACACATGTTTACTTCCTGCATCTGGACAGGTGAAACGTTTGCTGTTCAATAAATCTTTCTAGCTGCTACGGCTTCCACCCCCCACGATTGGTTTAACAAATGATATACGGCTGTCGCACTAACACTAGTAGCTCCGTTCCTTCTTGGTCTAATTCACCTGACAGCGTTGGGACACAATGTTTGTCAGAAAGGAGAGAAAGATGTTTGCTCATCTTAAATGACAGGCTGACTAATTCTGTTACCAGTAAGCAAACAGTGATGTGCACACATCTGGTGTTTATGTGTGTATGCGTGTTTGCCTGATAGGTTTTTCCACGACATCAATTCCTTTGAGTGATAAACAAATGAAAAGTATTCACTCTATTTACAAATGAACCCATTCGTATTCTCACCTCTGTGAATGACAAGCATAACTGTTAACGACTACATCATATAATAAGTTTAGCTTTTTTACATATGATGCTTGAAGATAACACGTGCTTAGATTTATTTCCACCCCGTGTAAAGATAAAGGGTGAGGGAACGAGGTCAGAAAATGAGTTATGGCAAACTAGGAATCTATTCGCATCTCGATAAGAATTTTCATCTTACGGTTAATTAACAACCCAGCTGGAGATTAACTCCCACCGATGTCACACTGTACAGAACAGGTCAAACGTAAATTAACATAATCGAAATAATAGGTCGGACATTCGTGTAATAGGGAGTATCCCATGAATCAACAACGGCGAAGAATAAGCTCACACATCTAAAGCCCCTTTTGATAGGTATGCAATAGCTTTACGTTAGATAGCTTCAATGAAGGACTACACATGAACATTACTCACCTACGCTTGAGGTGGAACGTTTCGATGTGATTCTGAAGTCATGCATATTTTGGAGTTAATGGCGTTGTGGTTCACGTGCTAATCTCACAAACACGAGAGTCGGATTGTAAATTCTAGTATTGACCTGGATGTGTATTGCTGATGAAATCCAGTAAGAACGCTGCCCGAATCAAGTGCTTATTTTCGAAGTGCCCTAGCCAAACATCCAACTGTGATGCGATAGTTCCCATAAAATGTAGATGACGTCCAATTTAAATACACGAGCCAAGTTAGGGGTTTCAACTTAGCCCAGCCCTCTTCCTAGAGAGCAGGTATTGCAAGAGATCATGCTAGCCGAACGCAGTTTTTCACAGGGTGACTTCAAGGCGGATCATTAGCACATGTGAAGCCGTCAGTGAGTAATCAATTCACATCACTTCAATAAGCTAAAATCATACCCACATCCAATAAGGAAACCCGATCCAAGTTTAGTTCAGTGGTATTTTGTTAGAATAGAATAGAATAACGCATCAGTGACGTTCCTTTGCTCTGTACCCTTTCAGATATGAGTGTGCAAGCGATATCTAAGGTTTTTGTAAATGAACAGCTGGAAATGTGACGCAAAGTAAAGATCAGCTTAATACGATTTCGTCAGATAACAGAAAGATTTCAACTTGTTGAACGTCTTCAAAATGAAGCTCCTCCCTTTGGTTATAATTCCAAGCCCAGAGAAAGCAAGGGTAAATTTCGTCTTTTTACCTGAGAATTCACCAGAACTCACCAGCGCTGGTCTAAACATGCACGTGATGTTAATATTTCGGCATACATATAACCTCGTTGTTACATATCATCAGTTATTGTTTAGTACAAAGTCGACTGTCGTAAATGAACATGTTATCCCGAACTGCAAGTGAGTGTCAGTATTAATTTCCATGAATGTGTCCTAGGACGTGTTTCACAACACACGTGTTCCACAACGACCTTGGCTACCAGACAGGCATGCACGATAACATACATTCCATCAGAGGACCTGTGACAATTCAATATTCCAAATGCAATATTCATTAGACCTCAGCATTATTCCTGGGGGCATATACACTCCAACATTTCTGGTAACAGAGTTGCAACATAAGTACAATTTAGAACTCGTAATGAAGACGACTTATGAATTCAGAGGCTTCGAAACCTAACAACCCTACTCAAAAATATACCATCCTGAGCGATAGCCTCGTGGCGGATAATGTAAATTTTGTGGAAACCATACAGTACTAACTTTCTACTTCTTCAACGAACAAAACACATATCGCTACATTGGCAACAATTGCTGTCGTCTATATCACGTTCACTAGTATGTGTCAAGTTCACTCACGTCTCAATTCCTACTTGATCCCATTCGTTTCGGTATGCATTTAGTTCAACTGGAATCATGTACAATACAGTGGAATGGTAGTCACTCCAAAGTAGGCAATAATAGCTACAGTGTGAAGGATGACGCTACGCAACTTGCGTGATGACCATTTCAATTATTTAGGTGGTTCTCGTCATGCCAAGCAATTTCCAACCTTGTGAAAACATTAAAAAACCTAGTATGACTGACGATCTATACTTCATAATCTGAACAAGCATTGTACGAAACACAAAAATGACTTGGGTCATCGTTTAAGATTGCCCAGCATGCGCCGGGATTGTGGTTAAACGTACACCACGCAAGGATACATCACTAATATTACAACTAAGAACGAGGTAGGTTTCACCTGAACTTCAGAACGACAAGGCTGTTTACGATCGAATCACTTTGGGCCGAATTGGTCCAACGTACTTGGGATTGTTAGAGAACATAAATATTGTTTGCTTCGATACAAACAGAAGGTCAGCAGGGACTGGAAATTGGTAAACGGAGGTGCATATCAGAAATAGGTAAGTAATCGTATACGGAATGCAGGAATTTATATCGATTACAATCGTTTACTCTGACTTCGTTGCACCACACTGATTTAGATCTCAGGGTAAATGATTTAGCCACATTGGATCACCCAGTGTCAATGAACAGATGTTGTGTATTCATACTTCCAGTAGATCGAATCCTGTTTGTCTACTCATGATATAAAATGAGTCCAATAGAAGATGACACCCTTAGGTGTTTGGTGTGAATGGACCTAAAATATGTTTATGATCAAAGTGTGAACAGCTATAATCGTGCAAGTGTCGTTGTGGAAAGTAAATGATTAGAACATGATTCCTGTATGTTTTACGTGGACAGTGGGCTGTTTCTTAGGAAAATATCCTGTGGAACAGTTTTTTCTAACCATTTTCACTGTACGAGGAACCTTGCAACAATGCGTTGTGATTTGTTTTTCATTCAAATTCACTATAGTGGAGGAGTTTTTCAAAACTCGACAGATGAGTGTCAGACTATATTGATTGTCTTGAAGTTCGTATTGGATGTTCTGCTAAACTTTTATTGCGTATGTTGTCTAAGCACAATTCTCGACGTTTTAACTCGGCGGCATCTGTCGAACGTTGTATAACTCTGTCAGTTATTGTTTACACGCTGTTCTCTCGATCATCAAAATTGTTCATTCAGGGCAAGATTGAATCTATCGGCAACTCATCCACCACGCACAACGATAAATTTCTAATAACTTACAAATCAATTCATCTGATATGAATTACCCAGTCCAAAATTTTATGTTCTTTATTCGTTGGGCTAACAAGCTGCGAACGTAGATATAGCAAACGTATCAGTGTATCATGTATTATTGGCGGTCGCATATACAAGCATTCGATTACATGGTATCATCGCGTAGCAAACAAAACAATATCTATCAAGGAATTGATTGCATAAATAGGAACAAACGGGTGCGCCAGCCTATGTCACTCACACAAAATTCGCGTAGTTTGAACACAGAAAACCGGACGATAAATTGTGATTAACATTATGTTTGTAGACGCTTGCGACCTCACGTCTCGACTGTATTTTAAAACACGGAAATCACCCGGGCGAACGGTCTCTAACATTGTGTGTCGCGTTCGAAGACCCTGCGTTTCGGTTCGGCATGTGAGTTATTACCGCTCGTTGTGTCTTTAATTTCAGTAATCACGTGATCGTGTGTTCGGCCACCCCGTATCGTAAGTTCATTTCGTTTAGATGAAAGGAACGTCGCCACAATTACAAGTGAACTGTTCAGTTAGGTTAAAGAAGGAAAGATCCGGTTTAAAAAATTAAAACAAAAATAGAGGTGTAGGAATTAACATGAAGACTCAAGGGAGTATAAAGCTTACACATAATTTTTTCTGTTTGGCGAAAAACGAAGACGGAAGTTTACTCAATCCCGGGATGATGGGTGTAGACGACATAGTCTGTTTTATCATGTGTTGGCAAATTTTTGCACTGTATCGTTCATTCTATTTTCTGTTTTATTCCTCCACCCCAACCTATTAATATTCCATATGTACATATACTCCTGGTTACAGTTGTGTGCTACGCAACAGGTAATAAAACGTGCTAGCAGTTACGATGTCACTATTCACACTACCATCTCATCTTTAAATTTTATTTACGTCAAAGTTGTTGGTCGATGATGTTAAAGATCACTAGATCGATAGGCATGTTGCGCGGTTGATCCATATACTTTGCTCCGACATGAGAACACTATATATTTGGATGATGACCTGTATCCACTAGCAATAGCTTAGCCGTGATAATCCGTGCCCAGTTTTTTATTCTTTCTGCTGGTATTCCGTTTGGGTCAGTCCTGTTTATCCCTTAGTGATTTAAGTTCACTACCTTTCAGATTGATTATAATTATACATCAATAATGGAAAACCCCGAGTGATTACTTGTTCGAAGGGGCGATTTACATCACTCACAAAATTCTTCAGATACTGGCTGTAGTTAAACAGATGCACTTTAACGAAAGAGGTTTCGCGCCAGAGTCTTACTTCGTGATGTGTATAACGATTGATTACAGAAGTATTGTTAACCGCCGAGCAGTTTTATGAGTTTAGTTCTACATTAGTTGTCAACAATCCCCTGGACAAGAGCACTATCGAGTTCTTGGTATATTTTCTCACTTTCTCATATTTTCAAAGCGTAATTGTTGAAACCATGATAATTTTCTGTGTATGCTTCCTGTGTTTGATTGTTATAATAAATGCTTCCTTTAGATCAAATCAGCTCACAACGGTCAGTGTAGTCTTTTCTTTGATTGAGTCAACCGGGATTTGATTCTGCGTCTCATATTGAGCGACCATAAAGTAATCCGTAAAACGACGGCGTCGCAGATAGGATGACCTCAATCCAAACCTCTGTGAGAGTTAGTGTATGTATCACAATGGGTCTCCGAGAAGAGAGGACGTTGACTTGAGTGATTATTTTAGAACATTGGATTAATTGACAAATGCGCCTGAACACTACAATACGTGAGCATCTCTGATTGGGATTCAACTTACTTTATGTGAAGGTTAGGCCCAAATAGATGATTGTTATTCAAAATCTTTTTATGTACTCATTTAATTAATAAGTCCATAAATGGAAGTATCAATCTCAAGTACGGTTAACTTCAACGAAGCATGTCTAACTTCTGTTCGATCATAAGCATGTTACATGAATACCTTGTAAGTCTAATGACAGATACATATGATAATGATCTATTCCGAATGAACGAGAGAAAATACGGTTAACATGTTTTTGGCTGCCTACCGATCAGGACGAATCCGTCAAACAGACATTTCATTATTTTCAATGGAACTGATAATGGATAACTATTACAAATTAGTAAAAACTACAATTCGCTTCGAAAGCGGAATTGTAATTGTTTCACATAATTAATACCTCTGTAAAAAGTTTTATGACTATCTTTTAAAGTAAATTTAACATTTTCACATGACTGGGGAAAGCGATCCATTGCGAGTTTGCCCAATTGGTTTTTTCATTAATGGGTAGGAACGGGGAGAGAAATTTTTACTGTGTAATTATTTTTGCCCCCTGAGCGCTTATCGTTTTGGGTCAAAACTGGGTGAGTAAATTTTGACAATTTGGTACGGGTGAATTAGCTTCATGCACATTGGTCACACGCTTGTATACATTTACCTTCACACGAACAAAACAAATTTCTCGTAGTAATTTTTGTTTTCCGGACTTAATGGTATACATTAAATATCCACAAAGGTCCACATAACCTAAGTAAGATTGTTTAGATTTATGAATAAATCACACTAATGTTGTAACAGTTTCGAAGTTCCTTGAGTAAACACGTCATGAGTGACGACATTCACTCATTTCAGAGGGATAGTTGGAAAACAGTGAGACAGTTTTTTACTGATTACTTTTATAAATTGGGACAGTCATACTTCCCACAGGATGTCTACATCAATCTGCCCAGATAAAATATTCGAGTTGTTATGAAAAACAAATGTTTGTTGTCGTTTATGCAAATGTTGAGGAAAATCAAAATATTTCCCATCGATAATCATGGTAAACAATTTCCGTATTTATTTAAAAGTTTATTCATCAAGTTCTTTGGCCAGATACAAGGGGCCAAAATCAAAATGAGATTTCACAGTTCCGATCCTATCGACTAGGTTTTCTGAAACGACTTCAATAACATTTAAACAGGTGAATCAAGGACTGATCGAAGGGAGGTCCAGCGACGACGTACTCACTAAGAATTACACAATCATTATTTTTCATTCCAACTTGTATTGATGATAATCCGGCCGAAAATTAATAATCTCGGAAATGATCAAAGAACAAAATGCCACAACTGCTGATAGATTGTTTTGAAAACAATTGAGCGAGAACTTGTCTACAAGGCTGTTTTTAATAAAAAAGCAGTTTACCCAATAAGATTTATTGTGAGTATTGCCAACGGGACGGCACAACATCAACTCACAACTAGTTGCTTCCATTAAACTCCCATTCCTGTGTGTGCATAAACTGTTGACTCATGCAGTTTGTCTTCCCTGGAACTGATAGCACTCTTTGTTTTGTGTAATCCCAATCGTTGCCTGTTTCTATTGTTGCTGCTATCCGCATGTCCTATATATTCCAATGTTTTACGTTCGTGACTGAAGAGAGTAAACGAAATGTTAACATCTCGCGACGTAAATCGTCTATCATTACTGGTGACATTCGAATGCAGCCAGATTCTGTTACCAGAAAGGCTTATCACCGTCTGCCAGAAATTAGTGCGACTTAGGTATGACATTTTGAAAGCTGGAAGCATTCTATAGCTGGTTAACAGAAAAAGCTGCCATATCTGAGACTTCTATCAAACAGTTACTGGAAGTATATCACACTCTATACAGTGATGATTAAAATTTGGTGACTATCGACCGCACTGTCACCATGATCCCACAGAATCAGTCGTGATTAAAATCTATCAGAATGTGAATGAATATTGGGCGATGATCTCCAGACAAAGTAATGTCCAATCAAATTTGAAAGTTGCATTATTTAGCCAAATTACAAAAATCTTTTATTAAGTTACTCATCCGACCCGTGATTGCATGATTGCAATTGTTTCATATGTGCATTTAAAAATGCCGCATGTCTAACTGTTAAGCAGGATTACATGTACCCATTTAATATGGTCTTCATTCGTTTCACTTCGTGTAAGATAGTTTTGTCCTCCCAACCAGACCAATCCTGACATGCATCAATATGGCCAACACACTTCCAATCCCCATTTATGAAGACCAGTGAAGCCGTGTCTTGAAACGTGTGGTAACCACAAGTTTACGAATCGGAAAAACGCACACATTTATAACATTTGGATATTCACCTCATGTTTCCATGTTGTTCATCATGGTTTGTTTGTTACTAACAAAGTTTCATACCTTTAGCACCAATGGTTGTGAGTAGATCTCAGTGCGGGATAATAAGTGGTCGATCGGAGAAAAAAAACCTACTCATTCTAACTATTTAAAATTGTGGTATAAAGAAGAGATTGGTTAAATTGTAAACGGTTCATGGCACTCAGACCATTTTATTGCGGTAGATCCGAATCTTCATGAATTGGGTGCAACTTATCGTAATTCACAGCGGTTTGTTTGCAATCCAGCTGATGTCATCACGTTTATACAAAACAGTGAACGAGCATGATCACTTACAATATCCGACCGGGGGCTCCGATTGTGCGAGGGTGCCATGTGATCCAGACCAACGTTTGTTTTCAAGTAATATTCTTGTCTTTCTGTCCGAAAAGAAACACAGTCGACACTTGATAACTCAAATTGATGTTCCCGCGACAAATGCTTTTGAATCAGGGCTAATACGAACTTGATTGAAGTGGACTGTCAACTGATTAGCATCCAGTAACTCCCAAAAAAGCGACCAGTTTGCACGATGACTACTTGCATGCAAGACATGAACGGACACAACGTTAGCGAATCGCAATAGTTATTCACATACTTACAAATTACGATTGGTTTTGTAGTTGCACGAGTAGATAAGTAGGTTGAACATCATACCTTCGAACTGCGAGTATACTATGGATCATTGCGTAGTTATCCGGCGTTTTCATTTCATGTTTCACAGAATGGTGGTGACAGGTTTTTTACGTTGGCCATCAAACGGTTTTGGTCAGAGTTTGCATTTATTTTCGCAAAGTGTTTCAAGCACGCAGGTTGCGTCTGTTAGTGGGGGAGATGATTTTCTTTTTTATAAACTTCCGGCGCTTTGGAATTTCTCTATTCGTTTTCGTCGGCATGCTTTTGGTTGACTACGTTGACTGCCCTAATTGACCTACTGTTGTTCACGAAGACATGGGCTATCAGCATTATGTAATCTCTCAGTGACAACGTGAAGGCTCCATCGCACTTAGGATGAACTGAATGCCTAGCATGACCAAGTCAGCAATTCCAAATCTTACTGACTTACCGAACTTATCGAAGAAAATTGCCGGAAAGCCGATGTAGCCCCACAGTCTACGTCAATACTGAGTGAACCATGGAAGTGACTGACATAATCCGCTACGAAACTTGGAGACCACAAATGCGCCGCTATTGCTACCGACAAACGATCGCCACAATCGGATGAGACACGGTATGATCACGTTTACTTTTAATAACATGTGCAGGTGGCAGCAGCGTTGGTGGTGCAGGTTGAGTGTGAGAGTCGGGTTGAATCCATTGGATTTCATTAGGCTGTCGAGCCCCGCTTCACAGAATGGCCAAAACATTGCAATAAAAAAATTTATCAGAAACATGCTAATTTATTTCTGTTTACATGCTTTGCATTAATTACGGAAAAAGTACCATTTCCAAGAAATTTGTTGAAAATATATATGGAGAATTCCACTATCAAGTGATCTCAACCATTTGTGTGTCCAACGCAAGTTATTAGGCTTAGATAAAAGTACTGACTTTTCACTTGTATAAAAATAGGATAACCGTTGATGCAGGTGTCAAGTGACCGATTAATAGCACAATCATAAAGGTGAGGGAATGCTATTATCCAGAACGGCCAGTAGCACTTTAACTGGCTATTAACCTCAGAATCAGGCGCACAAATAATCCCAACATCAAATTTAGAAATACGCTTGATCATCCACTCTCAGATCTCCCCCCATTTACCAGAAACCTGTAATTAGTAAATCATTCCTTAAGCTTGATTTTCAAGTGTGTATTCTATCAATGAAATAAAATATTCATCAGCTGTTGTCTGCCAACTCTGAGGCACACTGTCTAATTTTATGGCTTAAGATGAGTCAGCTGGTAGGTTTAACTGAACGGCACACACGTGACAACCAACTGACTCTACAATTATCATGGTCACCTGCATTGCGCGTTACCACATATCACCCTGTAGGTATGCACGCTTGTAGCTGTTTGTTCTCTTCTTGTGTGATTCCTTCCTTTTGTGTTATCGAATACGTCACTGTGATAATCCACTGTTTTTCTTCTAATCCAGTCATGTATCATAATTCTTTTCCGTACAGCCCTGCGAGTTCCTACTGTTTTTATGGTACGCCTTGCATAAAAAGAGAAACGCGTGAGCCAGTAGCGTTCTTCTCTCCCCTCTTTTAAAAACCTGTGAATTAACGCACTCAAAAACTCATGGTTAGCATACAGAAAGGAAACAGTTGTTCACACAAGAAAGGATAGATCATGAACAGCATTGTAAGCAGTTGTGAAGAACTTTGCTTCATTATGGTGATGCGCTAGCACTGTTTGTTAACATACTGAGGCTCGTATTCCCTCTCCTGCTCAGTGACGTAGAGTGAATGATGTGGGTCACAGCTCATGAAGTCTTGATGAGGTATAGGTGTTAGTGAGGAAGGTGACATGGTTGCATCATTCGACTGTGCCCTCAGGGATGTACTGTGCATATCTATTATTAAACTGGTACAGACTATCATTTACCAATCTGGCGATAGAATTTTTGTTTGATGGTTGTTGACAGTAACTTTCAATCCCTTGAAAATGAAAGCAATGGAAACCAGCAACCAGTAGAGCCATTCTGGAAGAAAGCGAGCGTTCGAAAACTATCCAAATAACATCTGATATAATGAAAGTACTTGTAATCGCCACACTGGTAAAAAAAAAGCAGACGACTAAATTTAATAAACACCAAAAACAGTTGGTTACTGCAGTAAACATTGGAAAGCTGAAAGCACTTTAAGTAATCCTTGAATTAGTTTTAAAGAAAGCACCGGCCCGTAAAAAAAGAGAAGGATAAAAATTGATATTTGTTAGGATTATAACTGGACGTGTCGATAAAGCCTAGTGTAACTTGTTGTGTAATGCAGTCATAATTTAGGCATGACGTTTGAAAATAGACGTTAAACTACCTATTAATATCTGACAATATCGCTATCTTTTGTTAGTTAAGACAATGCTACACTGGAGCACTCCTTGATTTCTGTAAAGTCTGATGATGTAACGGCTTATTTACTGTGAACAAACGTTTACCATATCACTATAAGTAACAAAAGAAAAATGATGTGAACAATAATCACCTCGAAGTGTACGCTTCATTTTTAAATTACGAGGTGATTACAGAGTTGGTAGCAGAAAACTGAGTGCAGATCCATTGTAAATAAACAACAACCCACAAACAATGTCTAGATAAGTTGTTCAAACAAACAAAAATTGGTTGACCCCTCTGACTGTCTGCATAGAAAGCCATAGCTGACATGTTTTACCCACCCTCCTTTCATACAATGAGCAACAAATTATACAGCATTCGTAACCTATGGGAACGTAACGCCGCATCAGACAGCATGATAGTACAAAACACAAAAACCTTAGGATTACAAAGGAATGACATAAGAACAATTGAAATTCATAGATATTTCCCTCAGAATACGCAGCACTTCGTCCTATGTGCGTGACAGCCTCCAAGGGGTTGATGGTAGGCCTTAATCGTTCTCAAAGTTTCAAAATGAACCAAGGCTGGGTTTGGTAAATCTCCCACACACCCCTACCTTATTCATCATGGACGAGTTTTGCGTTATCAGATACTCTATCGAGACAACAAGTTTGTTTACAATAACTTCATTACAGTGTATTTTGCAATGTTACTACGTTTGTAAGTTGAACCACGTCTGGGAGAATTCAGGAACTTATCAAATTGTTCCAACAAATATGTTTTTATTGCTAAAAGGTTACGTAGCACATTCTTTGATTCATTCAAAGTTGCTAATCTCCATTAATGGTGTACAAATGTGTATGTATTAGCTCAGCGTCAACCCTCATTTAGTCAAACATGCATCTTCCAACGTAAGGTACGCCGTGCCTCTGGAATTTGTTTGTCCTCTTAGAGGGCCAGTATCATTTGAAGCAGGGGATTGATTAGTTACACTAAAGGCGTTAACATAGACTGTTCAGTTCACCTATTGATATTGATTCTTATTATTTGACTGGTGACACATTGTACTGTAGATGCAACAGGGCAAGTCGACAAAATAGCAACTCAACCAAGTCATTTCTGTTAGCCTAGTATGCATATTTCGATAGGGTCGACAGTGACTGTCATGTGAACAACTGGAAAACCGACCAGCAAATGCATGTCAGTAATTGTCTTTCCAGTGAGGGTGGAATTTGACATCGTTGACACTGTGCCATGGATGGCTAAAAATCAGGTAACAAAGCAGAGTGCCTTGACTGAGTACATGATGTGCCGTCACGTTTGCATATCCTTATTGAAAGGTATAGTTTCTTTCGTTACTTTCGTTCAATCAGGAGTCATTCAGTTTGATCACAGTTAACGAAAGAAATCGAAAACTTTCTCT
>LUCH01000375.1:152662-182347 GCA_013368495.1 Paragonimus heterotremus
GACGGGAGCAGCGAACCTGTTAATTTTTACAACTTTTCGATAGTTACCATCTACATGTATATATCTTCCATAGGTTGTCAAAACGAGAAAAGGCATTATTGCGATGCGTGCAGGCGGCAGCTGGATGAAATGACCTTTTTAGAACTAAACAGTTCGGCGTTGTATACGCCCTACTTTTCAAGATTTATAACGAAGTTTCTATCTCACATTGAAACTACTGTTTGCAGGCTGACGTTCTGCAGTTGAAACGTCTGGTTTATGGCTGCTCGGTCGCCAACTGCTGTCGCATCTCTTATGCCATCATCGTTTGATTAATCGCGAAGTTTACGTCCACCCACTAAATCGCATTTATTGGGGTTAATTCAGTGGTTACCTGAAGTGCTGCTTTATATGTGTAACTGTACAGATTTGTTGCCACCGATCAATTCAAAAGACTTGGTGCAATCGTTGTTCCAGGAAATCCAACAGCTATGCACTCATACGTTATAACAAACGGAGCCGACCACCACCGACCTCGAGCTAATTCAAGGCTACATCACGCACAACTTTCCATTTTAATTGTCCAAGGTTCGAAAATCTATTCACGCTATGCTACTGAGCTGGACAGATAAATTCCTCGCTGACAAAGATTAACAGATGCGGGTGTCCAAATAGCATAGACATCTACGTGTAGAAATTAACGTGTATAATTCGGGCAATCAGACCCCGACAAGAAGTGAGCGCATTGCGCTCTCCCCCCACTTCTGGAAGACACAGTTCCGTTGTTCTGACAGACGTTACATAAACAATGTCATCTTTAACATGTACCCAGTTTACCCTAGCTATATTTCACAGAACCATTTAATGACGAGATCTTGTGTGGTTATGTGTATGGGCCAGAACAGCAACCGTCGCGGTTTGCTAGTTTAACAGTTACATACAGGTCGATGACAATACCAAGGATAACCTTGCTAATCCGTTTTCGGCTGATATTACTGTAGACTTTTAGATTAGAATGTGGATAATGTCAACACTGGAGCACAGTTCTGTAATCCGTAAACTCATGGTCACCAACGACCGAACAATTCCAGAGAGAAGACAACAAACATGGCTGATTGCACAAGTGACAGAAACGGCTGCATTGAATCCATCAGGGCCACGCTTATTTCCTAACGTTAGTGCTTTACCCTTGCAACGTAGTAGGGATGGTTTTATAGCAAGATTTTTCGCCATAAAACATTTGGATGAAACAGCATTTAATTTACCAAGGCCTGTACCCATCCAACACAGCTCTACCTCACAGTTCTTTCGACGTCTAAAACTAAACAATTATTTCTGTCTGCTAGTTTAAATCAAGGTTAGGAGTCGGAGCTAAGTTGGTTTGACGAACTTTTTCATCTGCTTTTAACTCAAGCTAGTTTGATCGTTCAACTAGCAAAATCCATCGGGCAAAATGTAGGCTTACACTGCACACTTACAACGTACACCAGAGCTTACTGCGACTGATCCACTTAGTTTAGCAGGGGGGCAATGGGGAGCATTAACTGTTCAAAATTGGGACGGTTTTAAAGTAGTTGATTTGACCACATTTTACAGGAACCGAGACCAACTGTAGAGCAAACTTCTTGCAATAAAAGACCACTCTTCCGATTTCCACAACTACCGCTTATTAGTGCATATCATACTATGAAACATCATACCAAATCATAACATTCCATAACACTATCCTTCATGTTTCTCACTGTATACTCCACTGTCAAGTCCGCGAAACCTGTCAACGTCAATCTGTGTTCAGGGAATCTTGGAACATTTGTGAACAGTGAGGGTGTTTGGCATCTCGCATTTGGGCACACATACATTGAACACCTCAACGAACGTACTCTTAATTCATAATCACTTCGGTGCAAGCATTTTAGTTGCTTTTGTTACAAACTTTTATACTGATCAGGTCTCAATCTGTGGTTCAGCGTTAATAATCATTTGTCACTAACGTACTTTCCTTAAAATGGACAAAGACAGCATCAAACATTAAGTCAACCCTGACGTCCGATAGTCTGTCGTTCACCCTGGGTTTCGATTGTATTGATTTCGCCTAGATCAGCGTCATATGATGTAGGAATGTGTATACAAATTATCTAGAAGGGCATGATAAGTATTTGCCCCGGATGCTATCACCAGGCTGGCAAACAATCTGTGAGTACACGCCTTTTGTTATCACTGATTGAAGTTGTTCATCCCTCCTCATTGTGAGGTTGATGAATCTCACATAGCGATTGCCGAACAGCAGCAGGAAAAGAATACATGTGAGTAAGTTTATAGTTCATTATAACAACGCAGTCCATAAACTGAAATTGTCTGCCCTAGAAAAGATATTGTTTTCAGACGTGACCTATCTCCAGGATTGTGTGGTCACGTTTTCTGACTAGGTGATTATAATGTTAGAAACACGAGCTATCTACTGGATGTGTTTAAAATAAAATGACTTCAAATTGAGTTGCAACCGACCAGATGTTCTCCACCTTAGGTGCTACGCTAAAGTTAACTATATAAAGCTCAAGTTTCTAAAGAACACGTTTCCTCAAAATAACCGAATTTTGTTTTCTAGGGGCAACTGCTATGAAGAGCTATTGCATTAACTTGACGTAAAACAACGTAATAACTTAATGTATTAAGATAGTTCATGTTCAGCTTCACTTACTCTGAGGTGTACACAGCGAAATATAACACTGGAAGCCAAACCTTGAAGAACAGTATAAAAAACGCCACCTGCGGAGCAGTTACATGTTACTGTAAAGGCCCCTTTCACACCGTGTGCAGCCAGACCCGGCATGACCGTGTTTTCCTAAATCCACTACATCACGTGGGTAGAGTCGAACGGAGGTTACAATCTTTTCGTTAAGTACCGGTACTTCTTGAAATGAAAAGCTCTATTCTAACGATCCGACTGTTTTTCAATCTCTGTCTATGTGGCGATCATTTCAAGAACAGAAGTGGTCCCGACGCACCTATCTTTTATTGGCCCCACCACGAAACAAACTGGTCAACTCAACAATCATGAACCGGCTGCAACAATCAGTCACCATTTCGGACATTACTAAAAACTATGATTTAAAGTGGACATTCAACGTTTTTTATGAACTACGCTGTTTACACAGGTTTTGCTAAAACTAACAGGTCTCGCACAGAACCTTTTCAGGCAACAAAACGAATTGATTACGAATATGGTATGTAACTATCAGTCTAGCAGTTATTGATCATAAACAGGAAGTTTTTTATGAATTCGTTTCTGTGTCCCAATCCTTCGTCAGATTTGGTTTTGTTTGGTCAATCCAATTTTTTACCGCAAGGTTATTCATGTTTGTTATAAATTGGAAAAATAGTTCGCAAATTAGGAGAACTGATCACAAACCAATAACGTGAATAAACATTAATTGTATGCGCTTAATTCTGCTGAATGAGCCAAAGAGGAATGGTAACTTACATTTGTTTTATATGCTATACTGTCTTTTATTTGCTGCACTACAACGGTGCTAGGGGAAACATGCCGTTTACGCGCTGACAACTACAACGCCATCAAGAGCATGTGTAAGCAAGGACTAAACCAATTCAATAGAGCCAACTCCATGAGGACCACAGCGTCTACATTTCCCAGACTTATGTTGACTGGGCGTCTTCAGAAGTCACATGCCAGCAGTCGCCAAAGGTTAATCCCTGAACGTGAAGCCAGTTGAAACAAATAGTGCTGATAAAAGATAATATTCTCCTGTTCTGCGCAATAATGATAGACATCTCGTACATTCACTCTGAATGTTTGTTGTACACTACAACAACTGCTCCTTGGTTTATGCCAATTTTGTTAAGAATAAAGCCGTGTTTATGTGAATAGAATTGAAGGAAGCCTCCGAGGTTTGCTTTAAAAAATGTCTAATGGTTCCAGTATGATTAAAAGAAGACATTTCCTATGTTGATTGTTGAGTTGTTAAGCCTATACTGACAAAATTCCGTTGAAAAGTGAATTGTGATAAACTTTCGACAACACCACAAGTCAACCTATTTTGCAATCTGTGTTTAACTTATTCCAACAAAGAAGTGTTTTTACACTGATCTGTTGTAGAGTTTCTGAAGTAGCTGTTAAACAAGGGTGCAACGAAAAACAAACGACCTCAAATCCCAAAGAAAGGTCAGATTGTTTTCATCAGTTCAGTCACCAGATATCATCGAATAAACTGAACGCGATTAGAATCGGAAAATACGATATTCCTATTAAGTATGACTGTGCCGATCTGTCAAGAATTTTAAACGTAGATCAACTGAGGTAGTCACCAAAAACAGTGAGGTGCGCACCACCCAGTCCGAAATTCCCATAACAGAAGACTAGCTATTTGTTCACATGTCAAACGAGCACAGTGAAACAAAGTCACCACAGTCAGTATCAGCAGAAGTAATACGAATTATGAGTGGTGTGTTGTAAACAGGTGGATAATTGTTGTTGACAAAATTAGGTCGGACACTCGCATGTTTCAATTTTACTAAGTGTTTGAACTCTGGATTAAACCATCCAGCGAAACTAAAGCAATCTAGACTCACGGAGATGTTAGATTTTATGTAATTTCCCTTCCTGACTGCATACGTTTGACTACACACAGTCGCTTGAATTGTTAAACAAGTATAACCTTGAAGTCCTTTCTGTTAGCCAGTGGGTATCATCGAATGACAGCAGTGTTATGCACCATCTAACAAACGTCATTGAATGACCAGTCAGTTGATATGCCTTCGAAAACATTCAGTGGATTGAACGATTATGCTGACCTTTATGAGTAGTGAGCAAATGGATGCCAGGTTATGAAAATCATGCCTACTTGAATTTATTTTATGACAACAACAGCCACCAATGAACTCACATCCTACCCGAGTATACAAAATGAACGGTTGTTGAATGCTTCATTGTTCTCCATGAAATGAATGCGTATAATATAAGCTTCCAGTTTGGTTAAAAGTCTATCCATAATGCGGAAAAATGTGTTTGATCTCTCATTATGCAACGTGGCTACCCTTTCATAATTTACACATCACCGGCAAATGTAAAATCTACTTATATAAAAACGAAATTCCTGACTGTCCGGGTTCAAGGTGAGCGTATTAAGAAAAAAAATGTATTATTTAATACTTCGCTCTACGCAACAAACTGTTGTCAATCTGCAGTCATTCTATAAATAAGTAGGTTCCTGCAAGCCAAACCGAACAACTACTCGCGATTCAGCTAATCATACTTAATGTACATGAAAACATCAGATAGAAGAGGAATGTTTGAACCTTTTAGTTTTATTTGAAAAGTCGAAAATAAGACCATCTCGCATTAATTTGACCATTTTTAAATGGACAGTTAGTCTTTGAACTCGTTACTAGTAGTTACAAGTTTATAGTTTGTAGGTTTATAAAGAATAGCCATTAAAATGATATTGCAATTTCCTAACGAGCCGACCATGACAAATACAATTTTAAAGTAAGCATCTTTTGTTCAAAATTACTTAGGAAAACCAATGTAGTTGTGCTATAATGCTCTCAAAAGCATTATTACACCTATTTTACTGACTGATGGTATGAAGTCAACTGTCCTGAAATTAATTGGCGGAAAGAGCGTCTGATAAAACCGTGAACTCTAAAAAGAATGACTGTTTAGTTTGAATAAAATAGCTGAAGTGAACAGATAGTCATGTGACTGACAACGTAGTTTCTCTTCTAAACTGAAGGGGTTTACTATTTTCGTAAATTCTCCGTTCTCTTATTGCAGGCTAATGTAGACTTTTTGCAAAGCTTTGTTCTTCTCGCCGAACATTTTTATAAAAAGATAACCTAAGAACTACTTCTGTGTTGTAGGTTGTCTTTTAGTTGGCTGCCAAAAATGAACACTGGACACAGATGGATAGGAACAACAACTTTTGATCTGATACCATCAACTAAACGTACGCTCCCACCCCGGCGCTATGTATCGTCGAACGAAAAAACAGCAAATGGTTATTAATTGAAACATCGTGTTTTATCATCCACTTCGACCACCAGCCGATTACATACACTATTAAAATAGATTGATTTAGCACATGGCTACAGCGCAATGGAATAGTGAGCTTCATTTGGACCAACGATGGATCAGAATCGACAGTTTTAGTACCGTACCAGTATCTTCTGCTAACAGTGAGCCACCACGTAACGGTCGATTAACCTCCGTGCGGTATGCCGTAGCCTCAGGTATTATCGGTTTTGTAATAAGACCGTCAGCAGAGTGGCGTGGTCAACCACTTAGCAAAAGATTCATTCAGATATTAAAATGCCGATCTTCACTGCATATATCGTGATGTAAAAAGTGCGTTGGTTGCCTTCATCCTTTGAGAGGAGCCACTGGAATCCGTGACATGGTACCGTCGATATTTGTCACAAAACGTTCACCGACAGAATCTGAAAGAAATGAACAATTGATTTCCTGCTGTCGCTATAATGACGGCAAAACTTTCTCCTCTGCTATCATCTTAGCTTCAAATCTGGTGGACAGAGGCTTACTCCTCTCCAGTGACACTGATTATGTATACGACAATACGACATTAAGGTAATCGGCGTACGGACTAAGAACCACACATGAATTTTTCCCGGGGTTGCTTATAATTATTTCTTTCTCCAATACACCAGTTCCGTTGGGGTAATTTTTCGTAAAAGGTTAATATAACCTTGTAATAGAAACAGGTGTGTTTGCAAACAGCTGTTCTCAGTTAGCCTCATCTAAACGAAGTTTGTCAGTTCATCACATGAAATACTGAAACAGGTGATTGGTTCACACGGTTTATAAAACCCATTCAACTCATCACAGCTCCACTGAAGCGAACAAGGCTTGCTGCTAATTTTGATCTACAGGTTATGCGTGCCTGAAAATGCAGTAAGTTGGTTGTCATGGTGAATCGGAAAACTTGTCACGTTGATGAGCACTCGAAAGAAACAATGCGTTGATTTGTTATTTCCGGTGGTTCCTCATCATATCATCAAAATTATAAAAAATCAATCGGCTCGAACAAAAATTGCTGAAATTTGCGAATATATTGAGCTAATAAACACTCATTTTTGAGTCCTAAAGCCCATATTTCTATTGCATCTTTTAGACTCTATGTTCATTGTGTAGTAAAAAGTGGGCGAATGGCATTTTTAGACAAACGGATAGCGCCGTGATGGGAGTCCTACTGAGCTAACCTAGGCAACAAGGATTTATGAAGTCCACAGCTAAATAGTACAATTGTAGGTACGTGTTCTTATCGATACCACGCCGACAATACTCTCGCAATACTGAACTCTACGGACGAGCTACTTCACATAATTCACTCATTCGAACACGTTTCTATCACTGTCATGTTTGCTTCAGAAGTCGATTCAGATAGTGTGTACCATTTTCAACTTGTCTGACTGAACCATTGGTCTACTGGCAGTTCGCTGTGTTCTGTGTAAAGTCTGAAAGCAGTGAATGGACAGTATAGCATCATTCATAGATACACGCTCATCGGACAGAAATGCGAATTTTTCCTTGTTAGAGAAACGGAACAGAGAAAACATGCTTCGCGGACATACTACCTCAAGAATAAAATCAAATTTCTAACATATTGTGATGAAACGGTTAACCGGGTAATTTCATAAAGCGGGACATAACCACCACAGAACCAAACGACCAGTTCATTACAAGGGATAGGAAAACAATACCAGTCGTAGGTCCTGTCAGATTCCTAGCCGTGCAGTTGCAGCAGTTAGATAACGCAGGTAACGATCGACATCATTCCCTTTAACAATGAGTCTGACATACAAACCCTGAATCGATCAATAAATTTTCGTGCTCCTTTGCTGCTGTTCAACGAAATACGTCGTCCAAAGGAATGAGTGTTGGCCATAGTGGATGAATACGCATCACTCAGATTGTATTGGGATAAGTGGGACTAACACATCTGGATGACAGCAATCGTTCACCACATTCAAAAATTTCCCTCCGTCAACAGAAATCCCTATCTATCTGTCTCACTTAAGAAACAAAAACGCCGAATTACAAATTCTTGTCGAGTGAAAAACAAACTCTAAAAATGAGTATTGAAAGTACAGGACTAGAATTTGTTGGGTCCTTTCGGAGTGTGTCAGTACGGAACAGTATTTGTGTACGAAAGTTGTGAATAAACGCTGGTCACTTTCAAGACAAAACAACCAAACTTAAACAGACAAGCTCCATTTACGTAACGATTGCTATCTGTTTGAGTAATCCAGTGTCAGTTAGTTCAAGCCCTGTAGTTGCCACACAAAATGGTACACGGGCTGATCCCACGCCTACTAGTGAGCTAGAACCAGAAGACAAAACTCCGACTCCTTCTACATCGTGTCGTATGTTTACCTCAAAGTGCGGAGGCAGAATCCAAGCTTCTAGATGGTTAGAAATCCCCAAGGTAGTCATCAGAAAACAATAGTGTAGCAATCAAGGTCGTTTTCGGTTACTCCTGATCAGACTAATTACATAACATCTATATGAAACAGAGTTGTTATGGGGGGACGAACACAAATCAAGTAACAAGTTCAAGTAAGGTCAGATACGTCATCGGCACAAACGGAAACAACGTTTTTGGTACGATTGTGTCACCATTATAACGCCAGTTGAACCCTGACGCTTTGATCGGTCGTGGGTGGTTGGCCATGACAACTTCAACGCCTGAACATAGTGCTTTAGTGCGCACAAGGGTGGATTTCTTAATCGAATTCCAATCGCTTCAGCTGTGGTTAAAATTCGACATCTGATAGCTTTCGAGTGATTGGCGTCAACTCGATAAATCCGACGAAAACAGGAGTCCAGGCTGATAGTTTGATGTGTATCAACGAGGTGTGAAACAACTGCACTCGTAGTTGTCTTGATGACCTTGCTGCTGATCCCGGCTGGATGATGCTCACCGATACGTTTATATAATCACCTGGTCTTAACCAGTTCTACAGGAACAAGTAAATGAGTGTATGCAGGAAGAAGCCGCAAAAACGAGTATTGTATCCTATAACCATGAACAGAAGGCTACAATGGAGTTGAAACAGACGCGTGATTTTGCAGCATAGAATGTTCTATTGATGACGGTGTCAAGTTTCCTACTGATTGTTTCGGCAGGCGTTTCCCTTCTGAATGGTAAGGCCAAGCTTTGCTAATTAATTCTCTTCTACGTTTTCCTGATTCCCATCAAAACTAAATGAACGTAATTTATCGCAGATTTGAGGCTGGTAGCCAACAACAAACCGGTACGTCGATGAAGAAGTTCAGTGACGATTATGTAAACTCAAAGTCCGAATTAAATTCAGGTTTCCCTGAAGCGTTTACCTAACGCATGTCCGGCAACATTATAAGGTGTTCGGCTGGCTACAGCCTAAACTGAATGCAACATTAGTCACGGTAGAACAGCTATGTTTTCCTTCATCGCACATAGGATGCGGTTAGAACATTGTCCCCTTCATATAGCAATGTTTATTTGCCAACAATCGGAAGCAACACCCCAAGGATACAAACGGAGCAGGTGAAACTAAAACAGCTACCATTGGCATGATAATTCAGCAAACTGCTGCCCTCGAAAACCAAATCGTTTACCTAAAGAAAATAATAGTTATAATGGTGACAAATGAAAACGTTTCACACAGAGGAATGGGCACAAACTAGCGCGAAAGGATAGGTGAGTCGCCTAGTTGTCAGCGGCTGTCCTGGAAGATTTTGCAGGCATTTATGAATGGTAAATAGCTCACTGTCAACAGTTTCGAAAAAACAAATATTCCACACCACAGAAGGAGGTCGGAATGTATTCACGTAATCCCGAGTGAGGTAGATGTTCATGTTGTTTCAAAGGGAAGCGACAGTGTATTCCACCGTGACGTCGTTGAGAGACCAGGTGCCAGTTGGAACAATTAGGAATAACACGTATATAATTAGGTGTAGGTGAAGTTCGTAGACTTACGTTTGCGTTTTCTGTGAGGTGTGAAGTTTAGACTAGGTGAAACAAGAAGTGGGACTGCTTAACCACCGGTACAAGAAAAGTTCTCTTGAGTATATGCAGTCCTTTAGCAGTGTCACAGTTTTGACGGTGTGTTTTTCATGTCTGGAAAATGGAAAGTGTCTGGGAAATGCCCTGAATAATATCTTGAAAATGCTTTGAAAAGGCCTACAAAAAATAAGTAACGGTTTACACTTACAAAGAGAAGCTCGGCTGCATAATCTGGGCCAAATATGCCGAAACTAGAGCTGGCTTCTACTGAATAATTTTGGTTGGATTCAACTGATTTCCACGATTGGCTGATTGGGAAGATCAGATGTAGAAGTAAGATATTCTTGCCGCGTATTTGGTTTTCAAAGGCGATTTAATTTAGCTCGTTATCTGTCGTTATCTCCGCAGCACGTCCCTCTGCCGGCATCAGAACTTTAGAGCAGTAATAAACCTTGTTTTGTGCTAGTGGTCTGCGCCTTAAAGTTTTCAAACGGATTTGTTGATTCAAGTTTGGTCTACTTAAAAAGGGCACACATTTGTAAATGGTCATCTGGGTCCGAGGACGCTTGTACCGTAGCAACTAAATTTTAGAAATACTATCATCCAATACTTATCTTCTCTTCTAATTACCATAAGTCCATCGGTTCCCAGCATTGTCCCACAAGTAAAACTTAATGGACAGAAAAAATTGCACACAATAAAGAGGTAAATAATTATTTGTACAACTCGCAAGCTGAACTTATTAAGATGCTGATAGAGCAGTAGAAAGTATTTTGGTGGTTGAGAATGATAAAAACTTGTAATGTAGGACGGAATGATGGGTTGATATGAAAGTAGTCTTCAACTTGTAATGTGTTTGCTAGATGGAGCTGCACAGGCCTTGGAGACAAAACCATCATCGGTGGGACCGCGTACTGCTTGGCTCCTGTGACGAGGTGGGGGCAAGATGTGTCGTGTCATTCTTGTTTTAATACACAACGCTCACAACGTGAACACGTGTATAGAGAACCACATGGTTTGACAATATTTGTGTTCAATGAACGTCCCAAACCATGAGGAGGATAATATGTGTTTGTGCAGATGGATGAATGGATGCGAGAGTGGATGATGCCGCCTTGAACGAACTCGGCCAACCAACCGTGCCGAGCGTACAATGACTGAACATGGCTGTTTATCTAGATCAAGTTACCTTTGGGTATGTAGAATAACAGGTCATGAACCGTTGAATCGACTTAGTGTATCAAATAAGACATGTCAACGTGGTTGTTAACCTGGGCTTTGATAGGACGAAATTAACAGGTTTATTCTTGGACGTGTCAACTATAAGTTTCAAGCCAGGAGAAAAGTTATAGAAAGTTAGGTGTCACTCCAAGTGCTATGTTATTTGCCTAATCAGGAAAAGACCAGTTGTTTCTGTTGTGCAACGAAACAATTACGCAGAAGAGGCAGTCGCACTTATTGACACCATAAGCATGTGAGAGTTAGATGAAAGATAACCTAATTTTATTCACACCATGTACGCCGTGCACCAGCAGTAAACATTGATATACTGTAATTGCGAGCCAGCTTGAGAGCTTACCTGACCAATTGTTTAGGCAGTAGTATCAACCAATTGCATATGTCTTGGTAAATCAGTCTCCTGGTAGGCGATATCTTCAAACTTAATCAGATTCCAGCATTTCTTTGTCCGCTCACAGATCGCCCAGAGCGAAATTCTTAAAGTGGTTTTCATTTAAAATGATCACATTTTGGCGGTCTAGCTATATTGGCCTACGGTAGACCGGAAATGCTTCAAAGCAGCCACCATTTTACGTTCGTTAGTCATTACTGAGATCATAGTGTTTTGAAAATTTAGACGGAAATTTGTCTGTTCATCACTGTCCCTCTATTTTGAGTGGGGATATGGTACGCATGACTCATCCTTCAGACTAGCTCCAGAAAATTCAACTATATAAGTTGGTGGTAAGTTGATCACCGCGTGGTGTTGTAGGCGGTTTTTAATTAGTAGTCGTCGGTAGACAGCCACTTTTCGACAGAGCTGAACTGTTCATGAATGCAACGGTTGAGTGTAGTTGATAGATCAGAGGAAGAGGAAGTGATTCAACCAAACAAGGCATTCGCATCTTGTCGGACCTGTGTTCAGTATACAGGACTGTTCTGGCAACCATCTAGAGTTCTGGGACTGCACAGCTAATCCGTTCAACCAATTTCGTTTTATATGGGCTGCATTGTGTCCTTAACATAGATGCTTAAGATGCTTGTCACACATGTGTTACTGTCGCATAGTGCCTGGGGTAGTGCACGCTTGTAATTCTGACGTACATTCAGCTTTGCTAGCCCAATTACTCTGGAGTGACAGTGTACTACTTCTGAGAAATTCCGTTTTCTTACTCCCTTATAGTCTTTACATATGGCATTAATGAATTAGCCATATTTTTCAAGATTTGCTAGTTCGTGATTTTGTTTGAACAGCGACCCCAACCGCCCTAGCTAATAATCATTGCAATTGTTGTCAAAACACCGGAATAAACGTGTACATTTTTACGCAAAACATAAAATTCAATGACCTATGTTCAGACATATATTTTCCAACTTCATTCCTAAGGCTAATGAGCATTTCACTTGCAGCACCCCACCCACAAACATGAAGCATCAGCAGAGAAAAACGAAAATTTTACCTTTGGGGGCGTGTTAGGAAGGGTAGAAAAAGTAAGAAAAGGTCACTTTTCCAGATGATGCTATTGCGATTAGTATTAACGCAATCTTATTCTGACCGTTCGTGACACAACAGTGTACCATGGACACTCCTGGAGGATGTGTGGTAATTGGCGGATCCGACCGAAAACAGAAAGAAATGATTTTGCAGTAATTAAACAACTTATTAATAACCACATATTTTGGTAAACAGCATTACTATCTGCAGGACATCCTTACAAAATGTTGAAGTAAATTTACTTGTCTTCTTTGTCATTCAGAAGTTCAGATCCTAAGTCAGCATGTATGATAAGATACTACCAGGATGCTCATCTCGATACATCTTAGGAACTTCGATAGTCAGAGGTTGGGGATTGTCTTCTCTCAGAACAATATTGCAAACCCTACCCAGTACCGAATTAAGAAGGGTAACATGAGAAAGAGAAGTGTGCTTAAGGAAATGCTACTGGGTTAGATGCTCTTCTAAAAAATTCCGAGGAATAACTCGTGTCTAGTTAAATTTCTTTTGTACTTTTTAACATAAGTTCACCTAACACTTAGTTACACTGCGTCATTCGAACCGAACTCTTCCCGATGATCAGATCCCAGGTTGGAATCTCCGATATTCTCTAGTTCTTAACCTTGAAATAGGTTACAAGCAAAGAGCATTTCTTACATGTCCCAGGATCAACTTTGTGAATGCTGGTTTAGCGTAGTTCAGAAAACGACAAGCTTTCAAAGGGGTCCTAAAACCGGGTATAGAACACATTTTTACTTGTTGGAGTGATGTAGCGTGAATTTTCAAGGAAAGATTTGTTCGACTTACTGACCACTTCTGGAGCCGATGGAAAATTAAACTGGGATTGATCTTACAAGATTGTCGCACGGCTATTTTTTAGTGCTCACTGGGTCCGTTTTATACTGTAGGATGTATTTCCTGCATGATTCTGTGTGACTATTTTATCAGCAGGAGCACCTGATACAAAAATAAAACGTAACTCACGAAAATCCTTCGTATGAGAGCAGCACCTTTTTGGTAGAGAGAAGACACGGCGTTGGTACGAAACTGTTCTTCTAGATGATTTTCTGTCATTTTGACAGTCTGCACTTTACGGGATAGAACAAAATCGGTTTAAAATATACATTGTGACATAGGAGCAGTTGCTCGTCGTTTACTGTACGGTACGTGTTCTTGTTCACTGAACTGTGGGCGTTTCCCATTGTAAACAAGATAGATAACTCAAGGTCATTCCAATCACTAATTTGCGGCAGCGCCTTCATTCTCAGTTTGATATTCATGTTATGTTGTCGATAGAGTGTAAGGTAGAAACCACAAATCTGTTACAATCTTCAGACGAAGTGTCTACCAAAACAACGCTGTCTGTACATCGATGTCTTGATTAATCCCTCGGGTCAGCTTAACACTTAGGAAGGTAAATTGGATTGATTATATTTGCTGGCTTGCTAGAATATAACTACTTAAAACAACTTATAGAATGTTACTTCAGTTGTGATCTAAATAAGTCAAGTTTCTTCTGAACTTAAACCCAAACAGCGAAACCTTATATTTACCTAATCGATCGAGTGTTCACTACGAATGTGCAACTACAACTTCAGTTATGTATACTGAAAAAAGTGAATGTCAGTCTAAAGAACACTTTTAGGGACATCCACGAAGCTGAGTTGCACTGGACAATCTGACGTCATGTGCAAACAACGGGTTCTGGCTTTGGGGAATGGAGGTAGTAAACACGGTGTGAGCCACAACAAAGTGAAGACTATGTATCGGATCACAAATGTTCAACTCAACGGCTTTATTGCAACTAATGAATCGCCAGGAAAACAATACAGCTGGTCGTGAATGGAGTGAAAGTACGAATATGAACCGTCTCATTAAGAGTATGATACCACTTCGAGGGTGTGCAGGGAATAGTATGGCATTTTGCGCGACATCTAAAGAGTATTAAACAAAAATCAGTTATCCTTCTGTACTAGTTCCAGTTTTTACATGGTGCAACAAACTTTGTTTGTGGCCTAAGATAACACCAAGACACTTAGCATAAGATGACTTACGTTTAAAGAAAATGATTATAAGCGGTTGACTAATTAAAATAATAGCATTGATGTTATAGAAACTTCCCGCAAAATCAAACTGAAGACCTACCTCTGGTGGAAACCATGGATGCATTTACATAGAACAAGAGGGGCGGTGGACGTTGATTACGTCCGTTTCAATTTGTACCATTTTTATTTCATCTGACTGGGTAATGTCTGCCTCCTCATTTCTCATTGTTCATTTTAATTCAACAGGATAGTTCCTTAACATCCCCTTTACAGTGTTTTTATCATTCGATCTAAATGTGTGAGGTACACCAACCAGTTGCGATTTCGTGACATAAAGATGATTGGAAAAGAACGCGTGTACTGATACCAGTGTGGAGGATTTAACAAAGGTAAAAACATTTCTACATAGCAATATGATTGCGATTAAGTCCCAATGAACTGTTATCCGAGTTAACTGCAGGTACTGAGTTGGTTTTTCAGAATTACGTTACTGAACTGAGCTCCAAGGACCCACCAGATACTCAGTCACTGATAACAATGTCCATAAAGAATGGGTGCACAATTCACGGTGATATCGCTCTGATCACTAGATGCTGTCTTCTACGAGTGTCTTAGTATTCTTACAACAAAACCGTAGTCATTTCCAGGACGAATGAGTTTGCCAATTACTATACAACTGCTAATGCCAGTCAGAATATGCTGTACGATGGTAGATATGATAAGTTTCGTTAGAAGTTGCTAGTTGGTGAATGAATGACGTTCGGCGAACGATGCACTTTTGGGTTCCGATCGATTGCAAAATGTTGCTGTTTAACAATAGGGACGTCCAGATAAATGATAAAGAACGTACTCCATGATAACGGCTACCCGGAACAGTTTGTCGCCAGAAATATGATCAGAATACCACTAAACCTGAAGTGCATGATGTAAGAAACAAGCCTGTGTTTATACGAATACCTTTCAAATGTGAGAATGCCACAGAATGGCTGACAAATAGACTCAACCAGACGATTAGCAGAACCTATGCTACAGCCATACTCCGTATTCAATCCTGCAAATCCCCAATTCTCAGGTTTTATAACAAAGATAGACTGATGTTTCATGCTTCATCTATGTGTACTTACTTATTCACCCGTTTCTGTAGAGCTGGTTATATTGGTCTAACATCAGGACAAATTTAAAAATGAATTCAAGAACACCGTCCACGATGGCTGGGGCACGGGAGTCACGATCGATCAACAGCGCTATCCTCGCTCATCTGGTTCAAAGCGGGCACCAGGTGAATACCGATCAAGCCTTCACCGTGGTATATCGTGTGCCAGGCAACCCATCAAAGACGGTCCGGATATAGAACTTTGTACTGCCGAGGCTGTTGGAATCAGGCTGTTTGATCCGGTATTATGTCATCAAAAACGGTTTGTTCAGGCGCTGCACTTACCATGGCTACAGGTCCACCTGATCGATGACCAATCTGCGCGGTCAAACCAATGGACAAGCGTGATGTAACCGACCAATCAAGCCACCAACAACAGACGGACCAGTGACCTAGGTTCTTTGTAATAAGCTTGATCAATATCTTTATCTAACTCTATTAGCTCCTCATATAAATCTACTGACCTGAAGATGAATTTTCAAAAACATATTTTCGCCTACATGTCTTTATTCTCATTATCGTAATGAGCATAGTTGAAACGATGGAATAATATCGTGTTGATCAAAGTGAATTGGCGATAAGTCAGGTGGATGCCATTCCAAAAAAGTAACACAGTTGATGGATATTTGTAACTGTAATAATTACAAATTTTTTCAACCGTTTTAGGTGTAAGGAGAGTCAGTCAGTGTAAACGAATTAACACTACCATGCAGGTTGTTAACAAGCAAACCAGTGTCAGCTGAATCTGTTCAATTTTTGGTGCACAGTGTGCTGATGTATAGAGGAATGTAGTTCAGTGAAACCTGACATTTCTCATCGGGTTTGGTTGAAGACAGAGGACAGAACCGCATGTGGATTATTGGTCCCGTGGTCTTAATTCTTCAGGTTCATGCCAGCTATATAAAGTGCAAGTGGATGGCATCAAAAAGATACGGAGGAATGGCCCGTGTAGGTAGGTAAATTAGGAATTAGGAATTTAATAACACCACATCAATCAAAACAGGCTGAGTTTTATTAAGTATAGTTCTGCAGAAACAAACAGTAATTGTTACATTGAACCAAAACCTACACAAGCTTATTCTCATGTACATGTGAGACAAAGTGAGACGAAGTAGGAAATAGGAATAACAGTGTGAAGACTAGACCATGGAGTGTATGATCTTCCACGAAGACGTTGAGCAGCTGGAAGCGATAAAGCAACGATCCCAAATAATTAAAACAAGATTGAATCACAATGCCACGGTGCTATTGAACAAATTGTCAGAGTTAATAATTAGACAATCTCAACAGTTTCGATCGACGGATCGTTTCCTAAAAATACATTGTAATTTTGTGCCAAACAGGCTGAGGGTGAACTATAAGTACATACTATGGCATTCATACCCAACAGTTCTTCCGAGCAGCCAAAAGGTTCGCAAACAATGCGGACAAGCCGAGCTCCAAAAACGTGGTGCGTGCACCACTCAAGCAAAGTACAATAACTGGTAATTGCCTATTCGCAAATCTATCAAACTGAAGCGATAGAACTGCCAGAAACAGGAGCGGTAGAATACACAAGGATAAACATTTGGGGGGAATAGTGTTGGGTCGGATTTACATATGAGTGAACTTCGAAAGTCGACATACAGAGACCGTTCTCAATGGTCGATCAGATTAACACAAGCAGTCCACCACATACACATACATTAACTCATTCATCAAAACAACCACAAGTTTGTTTCTGAATTAATTTGTCGAAGGCGCGCTGGAAAGATTCGATTAACATGGTAGTTGATTTCTTCTGGGGGCCTAGTTGCTCGACTAGCATAACAGAGGTGGACATTGAATCCTGTAGCCTCCTTTCCGAAGGCATGTTAATTAGGCTGAACAGGGTGAACAATCAGGAAAGTCTGTCTGGAACATGGTTCGCTTATTTGGACTACAGTGTCATCTTCGGACTGGAACTTATCCAACCCCAAGTGTTTTATTGCAAGTAGTTCCAGTGAGACGTTGAGCCGTTTCACATACATAGGTGCGCTATCTCCTCCGTTCGCGATTATTTATACGAACCAACAACGAACACGTCAAATACAAGCATTACGTTTGTCAATGTGCCTGCTATGTAAAGAAAGGTGCACACTGCTCACATGTGATCTGTTTCGCTCCTTGGTTGGGAAACACAGTATGTTTGCGGAAGTGATACAAAGAGACTTTCTGTGTTTGACCGTCCTTCTCCTCTTTAATTGGCTCGCATCAAATGAGCTTATCATGTGAGTAACGCCATAAGACACTAGTTTGCCGTCGGTGAGTTGAACAGGTTGCACAGTCTGTGATAGTTGGGATACTTATTCCGTACGTAATCTAGGCGCTTACTTAGCGTTGCTCGTTAGAATAATCAAACGTTAGTGAAAATCGTCCGTTGATCCCAGAAACTGGAACCCCCAATGAGTAAAGAGATCACGTTTAACACTTTCCATTGCAGACTACTCGAATCCCTATCAAAAAAGCTCTCTAACACTGCATCCCGTTGCCACTTATCGGGTGTCTGTGCTAATTGCATTTCTAGTGCACATGTTAGCCTTCTCTCAGAAATTTTTTATCCAACTTGAACAACCTCTGCAGCTTTTCAGTTAACCACTTCTAAAAAGAAACACTGTACTCGAGCTTTACTCACATTAAAGCTCACCAGTAGTGCATATCTTTATAACAAGTGATATTTAACCTCCAGCCTGGCCCTGGTAAAGCAAAATTGTTAACAACCGCTTCAATGCTTCAAAAATGAATTGAATGGACCTCTCACAGCAGAACGCTTTACCACAATCGCCCAGGTACTGATCAGAGTTCATTTTTTGATATATTTTTGTTTGAGACTGCGTTCCCTTGATCCAGTTCACGAGTAACGATAGAAGACATACGTCGCGAGATGTTAACATTTCGTTTACTCTCTTCAGTCACGAACGTAAAACATTGGAATATATAAGACATGCGGATGGCAACAACAATGGAAACAATCAACGATTGGGTTTACACAAAAGAGGGACTGTTATCAGTTCCAGGGCAGGCAAACTGCATGAGTCAACAGTTTATACACACAAAGGACAGGACGGCGAGTATTGATTAGCATGGCTTCGGAGAAAGCAAGCAACTTTGGATTCCGATTACGCAACAACACTTGAAACGAATTGACGGGGTCAACAACGTGACCTGTTTCCATGATGTGCTTTGCTATGGATGAAGTCGGATTCCGTCTCACTCGTTCTGTTGCCATTGCCTGTTGCGTAATGGCGCGCACCAACCACTAAGGCATATGTTCAGCCATTCTTTGTCGTAGGCACCGATCTGTTCTGCCGATATAGACGTCACCGCAACTGCAAGTGAACTGATAGATTACATGTGAGACAGAACATTTCGGTAGGACACGATTGTGAATTAGCTGAGCGACACTCCTAGTTGTGAGTAGCAATCGTAATTCAGCCGCAGGGTATGTACGAGTTAGAGCAGACTGTAATTTTTGACTTACATCAGTTGTGATATGATCGCCTTTGAAAGGAAGGTTCAAAAAGACCTGCTTCTTAGGGACCGTACTCACGGTAGTCTTGATCAGTCTTTTCCGGCTGTGAACATCGATGAATTTCTCAGGATAGCCGTTCGCGAGTAATACTTTCTTTAGTCTCTCCTCCTCTCCTTGCAAACAGTCATCCGTGCATATCTCCCGGGCTCTATGAAACAGAGTTCTCACCAGACCTCGTTTATAAGTGATTGGTGCAAAAGAAGAAAACTGTAAATATTGACCGCTCCAAGTAGCCTTACGGTGTACTGAGCGTTGTAGTGAGCCATCCTGTCGTTTAATAAGTGAAATGTCTAAAAAGGATAAACTATCGTCTGCTTCCTCTTCATGAGAAACAGAAAGATTAGGATGAGCAGAATTAAAAAGGTTTAAAAGTGTAACAAAATGAATATTAGTGGTAAAAATCAAAGTATCATCTACATATCGCTTATAGAGGCTGGCATCATCTATAGCATCGGATAGTTTTGATTCAATCATTCCTAAAAATATATCAGCAAGTGTTGGGCCAAATGGGCTGCCCATTGCTACGCCATCTACTTGCTTATAAGATGATCCTGCAAAATCAAAACGGATATTCTCTGTACATAAAAGTATAAGTTCCTTGAGATAATCAACTGGGAGACAAAAAGGTAGGTTCTGATGGGAAATAAAATCGCACAAAAAATCAACTGTTTCTCGAAGGGGAACGTTCGTAAATAAGGAGTCAACATCAATAGAAAACATCTTATGTGAACTCACCGATACGTTCTGTAGGGTTTGTATCAGTTCGAAAGAATCTTTTACACAGTGGGGGGTAAAATTCTGACGGATGGGATGTAGAATGTCAACAAGCCATCTGGCAAGTTTGTGGTACGGTGAGTTGTCCATACATAGAATTGGTCTTACCGGGACACCACATTTGTGTGTTTTTGGAGCACCTCTTAACTGTGGTGTGCGCGTTCCGGTTGGCTTCCTCTGTCGATATTGCAGTTCGGCGATGTATCCATGTAGTAGTAAGATTTGGAGCTTTCTTGATATCTGTTTTTCTATCAAAATGTTGTTGTCAGTCGTACTGTCTGTGTGAAACTTTCGTGTGTCCGCTAGGATACCTTTCACTTTAGATTCATAATCAATCTTGTTCATGATTACTGTACCGGAACCTTTGTCGGGTTGAAGGAAAACCACATCTTTCATCTCTCGCAGTTGTTTCAGAGCCTGATAATGTTCCGATGTCAAACAGCATTGTTGACGCACCGGTGAGGTCAGGAAATGGTGCGAAATATCCACCAACTTCGCGGGGAACCATCCTTCGTTGTCCTGTGACGTCGTATCGAGATCTTTTATTTGATCATACAGGTTCTCAAATTGCACCTGCGTCTGTAATCGATCGACTCTTTTTGGGGGAATTTTAAATTTCAGTCCGAGAGATAGAACCTCCAATTGTGCCCGCGTAAACTGAGTTGACGATAGGTTCTGTACGTGTTTCATACCATCTGTAGGGAGCAAGCACTCGTTGTCCGAACGCGACAAAGTTCCTTGAAGACTGCTTAGGAGCTTGGTTCTAGTATTCTTCAGTATAACCCTGACAAAATTCTCGAACTTTATGCGGCATATCAGCGACAGACTGTTAAGCGTTGATGTGAAACGTCGTTGAGTCTCTAGATATTTGTTCAGCCTTTCTTGTGAAGCTTCGATATGTGAAGTTGCTAGCCTGACAAGGTTGATGTTGTTCCTAGGCAACTTTTCCTTCAACAGCAAACGGTAAAATAACGATGGGAATCGGCCTGATCTTACGCACTCTTGATAAAACCCAATAGTTGAACGTTCTGTTGTCGTCTTACACCGTAAGGTCACCAATTTGTCCAACGCCCGAGTCGTATGCGCAGGGAGTCTTCGCTTGAAAAATTTGAAACACTGCGTTCCCTTGATCCAGTTCACGAGTAACGATAGAAGACATACGTCGCGAGATGTTAACATTTCGTTTACTCTCTTCAGTCACGAACGTAAAACATTGGAATATATAGGACATGCGGATGGCAACAACAATGGAAACAATCAACGATTGTGTAAACCCAATTGTTGATTGTTTCCATTGTTGTTGCCATCCGCATGTCCTATCTATTCCAATGTTTTACGTTCGTGACTGAAGAGAGTAAACGAAATGTTAATATTTTTGTTTGTTGATACTATATATCACATAAGAAATGAACGAAAGCTTGCGTTACGAAGCATGCTTTTCAGGTTTAAGATCGTTATCAACGAATGAGTGACTGATTAGATGAACGAATTCACAAAGTGCAAAGTTTACGTCATCTCACTTCTGCAAAACTAAGACAAGCCACTGTCTGTGTACCTCTTCAATTTTCTTCACAATAGAAAGCGTTCAAACAAACGTTTATTTCTCAGCAAACCGTTGAAATGTGGTATACACGACAGAGACAGAGCTGAACAAATAAGCGATGAGGCTCATTTGTTGACAATATGTCTCGAAAAGCATGTCTGTTCTGAACGTTCCAGTGAAATTGTCAAGCCTGACAACCATCAACAGAAAAGATAGGTCTTTTAGACTAAAGTAGCTATCAGCACAATTAGCCATTTTACTCACGCAGATTGTAACAACGCTATCTATATCCAGTTGTCTCATGTGTGCGCTTTGGTGTCTGTAACTACTATTTTTTTCAGAATGTGTTATTAACGGATCATGGATTTCCTTTCAATATGTAGTTTATTACTTGTTCAACTCCCATTCTCTTCTGCATTCTGTAGCCAACGGTCTGCCGGGATCAACTGTTTGGTCACCATTAATGATAGACAAAGTTATTGCTGTGTAAACATTCAGACGCTTTAATCATACCGAACTTGAGTTGCAAATTTGTTGCAGTGTGCAACTGTTTTAGAGTTCGGTGGCTTAGTGTAAATATTTAGAGCTGTCTGCATTAAACTGGTGGCAGTTTGACGGAAATTCTCATCACCAGTCCATAAGTAACATCCATGTTTCATAACTGGTTTGTGAATTCGAGCGATGCCATTCCAACTCTGTACGTACTCACAACATTATGATTTTCCGCACGAGCCAGTTGTATATTTCCTCTCGACTTTCATGTGGGTGAGATATGCAAGTATAACACCAACCAGATAAAAACCAACGAAGCAGTATGCTACGATTTCTAATACTAATCGAGAGATTTTGACGCTTGATGATTACAGTTAGATTATTCCTCATAGTCAACAAGATTTTGACAAAACCAATCAAATGAACTTCTCCGTCCAGGGTACAGCGATCCGGACGTTAGTTAGTTAACTTGCTATAAGTGCGAATTTCACAAAATTCTCTCTGCAAGACTCATGCGGACTAGCTTTTCTTACAGGAACGTTGAGTAGATTTTTTTGGGTGAAACCCGAACGCATCAGGTGGGAACGGTTAGTACTGGGTAGTTTATCAGGAGATAGTCACGCTCCAAACCGAAGTAGATGGTTATTTTTCCCATCGATGTCACTCAGGCACAACACGAATTAGCAGGCTGCTTACCACACCTGTTACAACGTGATGCAAACTCTGATCTGCTGACAAATGTTAACCTTAAAAATTGTTCATCAAAAGTAACCATCGACCTAATTAAGCTCTATGTTAATGGAATAACCAATCTTTTAGTTAATGAACTGAGAAAAACATGGTGCTACGCCTCACCCATTCTTAGTGACCACTCTTAGGAATGACCGGTTCTTCTCTTCTGGAACTTGATTGATGTGGACTTAGTTTGGCACTGTAAGCTAAGATTTCCTGTATTTGTTTATAGTTGCGCCCTTGTCACTCTCGGTTTGGAGTCCCCAAAATTTCAGTCACTCCTGTTGTATTAATCGTTAACTCAGACGAATCACTAATAGGACATTTTGATTCCCACTTGGTTACGGATTCTGGAGGTATGCGAACAAGGCAGGTTCCCCTTGAAATATATCGGTCTTCTATCTTCACAAACGGATCTGTCAGCTGGATTTTTGCCATGTTACGGCAAACTGTTAATTGTGATCAGCACACTTCTTGTATTGGTTGCCCCTTAGTTAATGACTGATAAAAACAGCCGTCTGTTTGATGCACACTTCACTGCTGTTTGTGATCTTAGGGCCAAGAAACGCCACTCATGCTGATCTTTAGCAAGGTCGTTCAACGCCACAGCTTAACGATGGAGAAGTGTCTAGTCTGATTATCCATACATCAGCCTGCAGCGTCACCTATAACACTATACTCAAGTTTTCTGTCACTGAGCAACCTACCTGGTAGGTGCACCTTTACTTCCATATTCATAATTTTGACTTCAAATAACCTGTCGTACTGCACTCATCTGTGACAAAAGGAAATGCTCCCCTGAAGCAATCCCTTTTGTGAACAAACGCTGAAATTCCACTGCAAAGCATAAACTGCTTGGAGGCTTAATTCCCCCTAAATAGCCTGTAATTACTTTTGCAGTTATGTCTATC
Organism: Paragonimus heterotremus; assembly: GCA_013368495.1. NCBI lineage: Eukaryota > Metazoa > Platyhelminthes > Trematoda > Plagiorchiida > Troglotrematidae > Paragonimus > Paragonimus heterotremus. The sequence goes on from LUCH01000375.1 coordinate 176,574, forward strand.
ATACATAACATCAACATTTCTCTGTGTATGATCCATATTTTAAGACAGAGAAACTATACACTCTTTTTTTGACGTGTTCTCACTCGGAAGTGGATGGCTATCTGGCATCCGTAGTCCAATGACACTGCAGTAAATTCTGTCCGTCTGATGAAAGATGTGGTCTATTTTATTGAAATATCTGCACTTTCCGAACGTGGTTGTCTCACATTAACCAATTGTAGAGCACCCACCTACTTGTTACAGTCTAAAGTTATTAACTGGTCGTAACTTATGAACATCAAATCGTCATAGTAATGATATCATCCGTCCTTATGTACAGGACTTAAGACATTCGGTAACATAACATCCGTTGCCGGGATTACCGAGTGTTTTCAAAAAAACTGAGCTGCAGATCATTTACTGCTGCAAGCCTAACTGTGGTTTCATTTTAGCCACGCTGAAATGATTTGTCCCAGTAAGGTTTAACAAGAGGTGCGAGAGTTTATCATTCCGAAAATCCAGAGTGTTAGGTAGAAAAATAACGCAGCCTTTGTAGCACACCTGACACTCATTTGAACAGCCAATGTCATTGTAAATTCGAATGAACATTTTTTAATTCTTTGTGGCGGTCTAATTATACACACAATCGCATTTCTTTATAAATTACACACGTATGTTTGCACCACTTATCGCACTTACTGCATGCTGTACTAGGTATCATACTCATCACACAATTCTGATGGCCATCAATGATTCGCTACAGTACTATCCGAAGTGTTTTTTAATTTCTGTTATTTCGTCCACCTACAGTATCATCACTGATAAATGTTTACATTATCTCCTGTTCCTTAGAACACGCGCTTGCTGATGTAAAACGACTTGTGTCTCATCATGAATTGTAAGCATCATGTATTTTGGTGGTTCAATCCAAAAATGATTTTCATTTCTTATTGTTTAAATACACTCAGGTATGATTAAAAAAAGGCAGGTACACTTCATTCAGCTTCTACAAAGAAGTGAAAAGAGACTAGACTTGCTAGCAGTCTCATTCCGGAGTACATGAATAAATATATTCAGAAACGGATGTCAGTCAGCTGTATGACGGTCTTTCAGAGATTAATGTAGCGGATGATCAGGATGAAATATGACAATTCACTATGATACGTGTAACTTGACTAAACATTCTAAGAAATTTTCAACAATTATTTTTCTACTGTGATTTTTGACAAAGTGAACTGACATGAGGTGAATCTAGTATTACAAGTGTGGTCGACTCAATATGATGCGCTGGGCTGCTGAATGATCTCAACCATGTTTTTGCAATTTACACAGTATACTCATCGATTGTAATCGTGCGTGACAAACGCTAATAATCCTACAACACATTCTGATAAACAAATTCTTACTTTTCACACCGAACACAAAAAACGAACGGTATATGTAGTCATCCGTAGGTTCCTAATCAGTTGGCCAGATGCTCAGTTGCACCTCAGAACCTTCTCATCGGACCGATTCCAGTAATGTGGCTTACCCTGTAGATTTGTGACTTTTAGCCAATACATACGATGAGGTCGAAGTTGCAAGTTGCGCGTTGCTCAAACCCCAATCTCTAGCACGTACGACAGTATTACTCCCAGTAAATTCATTGAGTTTTCTGGATAAGGGATCATTTAAATTATGTTTGTTTGCCCAAGGGGAAAGATTTTACCGATAAGTACTGTAACCATCATCTAGCCAACCCACACGGCCCATCACGTGTCCGACCGTCTAGTCCAAGTTTCGCTGATTATCCCACAGTACAGTGTTACCACTGGTGTGAGATATAAACGTCCTGCATTTGTAAGAAGTACGAAAACCAGGTGCCTTGGAGATCAAACATACACCCCTGGGTGGAATCGTAGAGTGTTATAGTATGCTTATCAAAATGCAATCACAGAAGTGTTGAGTTAAACAGACTGTCCTATTCGGTTTTCTCATTTTTTAAGAACTCAGCAAATTGGGCCTACTCGACCCTATTGAGTCGGGTAGTAATGGGAGCTACGCAGCAAGATGCATGAAGTCAAACACTGCATATATTAACGACAAACACTGAATTAATTTACTGCATTCTAAACTATTTAGGAAGTGATTGAAAATAATAAAGTAATGTGCAAGTTGTAACACTCTACGTTTCAGCCACCTCGAGTAGACTTCCTCGGGAGTGTTGTAATCAAAATCACACTAACAAAGGAACAGAGATTATGTGGAATTTCCCGTGGTTAGGTCATTCTGCGCTCCATCTGAACTGATTGGTCTAATCCTTTGACTATTAAATGGGGATGAGACTGATGTAGATAAGATTCGTTTGCGTGTAGTGTTGTTTATCGATCCACGCCACACTGCAGACAGGTTTTGCTATCATTGCGGTTAACACGTTTGTTGGGTGTAAATGAGGAGAGCTTCAGCGTAACAGCGCTCCGCATGGGAAGGCGGACCCTTGTGGATCACTCGAGCCTAATCAAAACTTACGTTGTGATTCTCTGACAGTGCATGTAGTGCGACTGCCGAATCCTTTTCTAGCTTCTGAAATTAGTATGCGTCCTTAGGAGGGATCCTCGTGTGCCTCTTGTGTTCGGCAATACGTACTTTCAGTTGTTTGCTTGTCTTCCCAATATAGCTGGCATTGCAATCACCGCATTTCATTTCGTATACACAGTCTGTCTGGTCACCTATAGAAACTGGATCCTTCGGATGCATCACCAGTCGTTCTAAGGTATTATCCAACCGGAATACGGTTCGTATAGTGTACTCAGGAAGTATGAAGCGAATGTTTTCAGATGTCTGTTCACGGTAAATCTGAGGAAGGCCACCTAAGGTGGTTGAAACGTAGAGCATTACAATTTGCCCATAACTTTCTGTTATTCTCAATCCATTTAGGAATAACATGTTAAGCACGACACCCAAACTGTTCGAATTCATTCGTACCAAATTTAGACTTTTACGTGCAATGATTATTTCGTTGTTTGCATTACCTACTTATCTCTGGAACAAACCTCATAATTACTCAGTTCGAACTGTCATCGTAGGTGCCGTCGTAGAATGTTGTGTATGATGACTATGTGAACTCAGTAACGCGATGGTCAATAAGTTTTTTCCAAAATATCTAAACCTGAATTAGCCACCAGGGCTGTGCATGAAAATGCACTTTTAGTTAAACACCAATTAGAACTAAGTTCTTTCTTAGTATAATCTTCAGAACTCTGAGGGTTAAGGCAATTTTCCTGTTTGAGTTGACATCCATATACCGTGAACAGCAATTAATTATATCATTGTGGCTAGCTTTCATTATTACCTCTATTGATGACATTGAAAACTTCTGTAAGCTCGGCTATGCGAAACGGAATTTCAAAGGAAACCTATAAGTTCCAACAAAATGGTTGGTCTATCTTGTTTGTGGAGAAAGAGGACTCCATGTTTTGTCAAGCCCGGATATTGTTCGTGGTCCACTTTATGATTCAACGTACGTTGGCCTCGTTTTCACGGCACCGATTCAGCCGAAGATTGTGTAGTAACTTGGAAGCTATATATATGGGGTACATTACCATGATGCTAATTTATTTGATAGCTAAACGGTCGCCATACCTGTAAAAGTCAGGAATGGCCGCCATTTTAGACATCGTGAACTTATATTCGTGGGGCTAAATTCTTGCCTTTGTAATGCCGAGACGATTAACTTTAAACAGACAGGGGCGGATGATTCTCAATGGACGTGTTTCTCAAACTAATTGTGTAAACCGACTCTAACTGTGAAGTACGCCATTGCTGAGCTATTACTTCTTAACGTCAGTTTTAAACCAAAACATTAATTTTCGCCCGCCTTCCTCTTATGAATAGTTTATCGCACCTGCATAGGCAGTCAGATGAATCACTGCCAGAATATCTCAGAATATGAACTTGACCTGCTTTGTTTTTCAGCGGTTTTGAGCGGCTTTCGTCCACAGCTTTTTATTCCAAATTAGGGCTCTCTGCTTTCATTTACGACATTTTTTTCGAAGGCCATCCGAAACGTTGAATAGTACAATTACGTCACTTGATGACACCCTCTCGTTCGGATAGAAGTGACTCGTTTCTGGACTAGTTTGTTCTAAAGGAAATCTCCATATGGTAAGGTTACAAATGAAGCAGACCTCCTTTGATGCTCACCAAGATCAGCCATTTTCACCTGGCGACAAAAATCCAGCAATAAGTCAGGCAAAATAGTATTAGAAAGTAGATCTCTTCGCCTGTACTCTATTTAGTCACCGATTAGAGTATGGAACGGAAAATTACTGAAAACAAGCACCCCTGCCAAAAATAACAACTTGAGCTTTGACAACCTGCATCGTTTTCTGAAAAATGCGTACCATTTTCATTGAAAGCTACGACGTGATGAACAAGCTCATTCTCGGTGTGTCATCTTCAGGCCAAATGTTACACAATATGTGCGAAATTAGTTGTCGTGGCAGGATTGTGTAGAACTTAACATAGTGCTAAATCGGTGTCATTCGAGAATTACCAACAAGGTTACTGTGATACTGTGTCAAGTATCCCACGGTAACTTCAGTGTTCGAACAATAGACTTCTGCGCGCACAAATTGGAGTTTCTCAACAGGATTCCGACAGACTCCGCAGCGGCCAGCATGCGACATTTCACACCTGTGGTGTTTTACCATACCGTGCATTAAAGTGTAATGTTACTACTCGTCCGGATGTTCAACGACCTTACATCTTGATATTGTATGGGACTTTAATTACTGCCGTGATGAAATGGAACTGTCCAATAGTTTAATTCTTAACCTACCGCTTGTACATTTTTATGAAGTCTCCAAGGTTTATCGAGACAGGAATCCCTGAATCTTCACCCTTTCTGGTAAAACATTAACACAAAAACCAACAAGCATAAAGGCCTGTTTCACTGAGAAACATAACATCTGATTAGCTTTTTTAAAGTATTAATTATCAAATAGCCGATCATAAATAAGCAGTATATATGAAAATGTTTACTAAAATGATACCCAAGGCTGATCCAATCGTTGATCAACTTTCCTCAGGATCGATCGCTTTGTTGATCAAATGTAAACTACGTTTGCAAACACGCAACATTTCTTGTAATCAAACGTCTTACTTGCATGTATTGCCACCTTTTCGTCCGATGCAAATGCGCGAGTACTCTGTTTTATCACACATATATGTGTATATATTCTAATGGGAGGCGAGTTGGGTTCTAATGACAGTATCACCGTTTCTTTCTTCCTTTTAAAACTGCTTAAAAATGGTGGGCACAGATATATCAGGAAAGTCTGTGTGAACTCAAAACGCTTAGGACAGATTGGAAAGGAGAAACTAGACTTTTCTCACATCTAAACTGTTAACCAGCAATCAGTCCACAACCATTATTTCCGGCTGTTTTCTCAACTATACTGATAACTACGGTATTGAATATCCTGTGTTGTGATTGGCAAAACGAACAGACACGAAAAACCAATCGGCATTCCCTACTCTAAAACACTGAGTTCACTTGATCCAGTTCCCCAGTCACGACAGAAGACTTACGTCCTGAGATGTTAACATTTCGTTTACTCTCTTCAGTCACGAACGTAAAACATTAGAATATATGGTACGTGCGAACAGCAACAACAACAGAAACAATCGACGATTAAGTTTACACAAAACAAAGACTGTTATCAGTTCCAGGGCAGATAAACTGCGTGAGTCAACAGTTTATGCACACACAGGACCGACCTATACTGCTACCTTGTCGAGGTGGTCGGGCTTGT
>LUCH01000375.1:195776-208703 GCA_013368495.1 Paragonimus heterotremus
GGATTCTTGAGAATTCCACTTGAATACAAAAATACTGAACTAAAGTTAATAGCACTCAGTTCACCTCAACCATGTATATCGTTGCTACCAAGTAGGGGGGGAAAAATCATAATTTAGAGAGGATTTAACCGCCGAAAGTTTGTGCTTCGATTGTGTTCGAACCAGCAACACAAACATTATGTCTAATCATCGCATGTACTCTAGGCGTTGAACTACGAAGCTAACTGTGTTCAACGTTAAATTTTTGAACTCTGGGCTTGGCTTTGTAGCTCAGCTGTTGACGTGATTGTGTCATTTAGGCATGCTGTTTTGGTTGCTAGTTCGAATTCAGCCAAATCCCATATTTTATACGTTTGCATCTCTTTTAAACGCTATCAGCCATCAACACAGTACTCATCACGTTTAATTAATCTTATGCTTCCAACAAAACGAAGAAGTTCTGGGAGTAGGACCATGACTTAAACTCAACAGGAAAACCAATATAATCACCTTTTAGCAACTTGAAAGACTCAGCGATATTGATAATTGAATGTGACGGAGATTTTTCGTATGATGAGTTGGTGTATCCAGTGTAAAGTCAATGGCGATAAGATAAGCGTGGTTGCCTCAAGAGAATGTAGCGCAAAGTTCTAATACCCATAGTGACTCAGATGCCCAACAATGACCAACAATAAGCAAAACGCACATCGAGCTCATTTGTTTTGATCGAAAGACAATTATTGGAAAGAAACTTCGAATTGGAAAGTTGCCATTTTTGTAGTTTGTAACTTAACTCTGTTCCTTTCGGGTTACCTACCGATAATGATGTTGTTTTAGTTGGTATGGCGCATCGCACGTGCTTAACGCACGCAAGTATATAACTTGAACATGGAGAATATATGATTGAAGATAGACCGGTATGGTTTATGAGTGAACTGTTACTCCCGTTGAATAACGAGGGTCATTCGCATTAATCCACAATGACTATCTAGACTTGTCCACTTGAGCCAAGTGTCTAACTACAAGGGTAGTCGTGATGTTAGCATAAAACTGTTATTAACACAAGATGATGGAGAACTGCATCCTAATGGACAATACCTTGAGGAATTATAGAAACTTCTTGCTTATCTAAATAATCCATCAATCCATTGATTATCGGGTGTTATGTGTCAGGTGTCAAGCATGCGGTTAGGGAAGACGAAGTCCGGTCATCTCTTTTATGCTGGTAAGCCTACAGTTCAATCTCCCACTCTGAAGTCTGCTAATATGGAATAGATTCGCTGGTCAGGCTCACTGGTGGCCGACTTATCCTCCTTATATAACAGTTTCGGTACTTACATGAAAAAGTATAAATCATGTGGGGTGCTAAAGAATTATCTTGGCGAAATATTACTAGCAGACTTATAACGTGGTACCGCAGTAGTATAAGCAATTGACCATCGTTTTGTGTTCCATAAATATTAGCATTTCAACGTGTTCAATTGTTCTGCAGAATGGTCACCATAGACATGGTGTACATAAAAGTTTCACTGCTTAGTAGAAGAAGAATCACAAGTGAACAGTGCAGTGCATGCAGAACACGTGTGTGCATTATTGGTACCCATCGAATCCATGTGAAATGCTCAGAACTAATCTAATCTCAATAGTCTTACTCTGAAGAGGATCATCCCTTTCAGTAGATGACAAGTTCGTGAATGTATGTTTCAATGTACCTGAACTTATGGAACTGAAGCAGTCCCACTGCCATTAACAGAAGTCAATTAATACGAACTGTCGAATGCAGTCCTTACCCCATTTACTCACCTTCAGGGTGAACCATGCAGGCCTTGCCTTTTTGTTGTGCAAGAAGAACTTAAGTTACCAACGGCTTATTCACACAACAGTCTGTGTGGCCATCACACGTGATAAGCTTCAGTAGTTTGACTTCAAACGTACAACAGCACGACAGGGATTGCAGACGATGACGGTACGATGCATCTGGCTGTTAAAAGTGATGGCTTCAGAGTAAGTACCAATGACTAACGTTCCCGTCTGTGGATCTATCCTAATTATAGGCTTTATCAAAAGATTCAGTATTATCGTTTTCCATCCTATCAACAAAAAGATGGTCTTATGGTTTAGTTGTCCGCAAACCTCTAGGGTTTATAACTGGGGATGAAGAAATGTATTTGCTGTTGGGGTTTTCTGACTTTTCTGATCGCATAAAAGTCGTGTGAAGGGTTCTACGCGTATAACGAAAAAGTCAAGAAAGCGAGAATTCAATACAACCGGTGAAGCGCGATCCCACTCCTAACGAACTTGTTCTTGGTCAAACCAGATGGTACAAGCATCATGCTCAACGTTAATCTGACAAACTTAGATACAGGAGAAGCCATAGAAGAAAATTTTCTCAGCAAACGTCGAAAGTTATATAAAGGATATTTAGTTTAAATTGCGAAGATCAACCTGGAAACAAACAGCGGCTATTCCGTGAGCAGCGATGACGCGCTAGAAACATCCAGCGGTATTTACGCGGGCACACCCACCATGGTATAGACAAAATCCCTAATGAACACATACGTATCTCAATCGTTTTCGTGTAGATAGCGTCTGGACATCCCATGACACGCTTTCATGGCGACAAGAGTTGCGGCACTACATGCTAAACGCGGAAGACCACTCGCGCTGATGTTCAAACTTCCTACAGCTAAAGGAAGCAGAACACAGCCTTCGCAGATTTTCCGACAATTGGAGAGGTTTCACAATTTTAACAAGTTCTAATTACGGAGCGTAATCTGCTCAACCACATGTAGATGAGTGACCACCTGGTACGATACCGTCTCTAAAAGGAAAAAATATATGTAACTCCAAGGTGTATAGAACTGTGCTCCATGTTTTGACATCTTGTTGCGCAAAACATCTTAATCTCAAGGAAACGAGTACCACAGCTGGACAGTCCGAAATTATCCTATCAACAGTTGGTTCTCAACTTCACTTTTGCCAACCACACACCATGCTCTTCTTTCAAAATGAACAACCTAACTTCTCCCAGCGATCTGAGACCTAACGAACTATCTTTGACGTTGGTACAATACTTCCATACCAACCGGCCGTTGGTACAATCAATTGCGACGTCCCTTTTGCAGTTCGTCTCGAAGAGTTTATTACTTTGTGTACTGTCCCAGAATCTGTAATCAACACCACTCAGCTAATGCACAGCTTTCGATGAAATGTGCGAAGCCTTCGATTTCTATTCTCTGAACTCGACCATCCTCTCATCATGCATCTAGTGTAATACATTATCAAATTTTATCGAAATGCGTCAGCCACGCTAGCAAACCTCTGGTCCCGGCGCTGTTTACGTCTGGTTGAACAGCTTTCATCTCTGTTATTCATCACTATACTGTTTGAGGCGCTGGCACTATCGTCTCCTCACATTAACTAGCATTTTCACGAGAAACTGTTTGGTCGACTTTGCTCTGTTTATTATATAGTGTCTTTGATGTACAACCTGACGGTTTTTTGAGAAACATGCATTGACACCCTATGCTGTGAACTTTGAGAACCAGTAAATTAACACACTCAAGTAACTAAACACGTGATTGTTCGTTATGATCATAAGCATATTACGGCAGCGGTTGCTAAAGAATCCAGTTAATTGAGCACCATCACAGTCTACTTACTGAGTGGCTCTGTTAGCAGAATATACTTAGTATTTATGTCTATTTGAATGCATGAATAAATCACTAACCACTGATCTAAGTTTTCGAGGACATCTTATGAAACCACTCATTAACTTCACAGGTTGCACCAAAGCGATTACTTGTTGAGACATTGTCTGAATGTGAAAATGACTCATTCGTTATTTCTGAAGATAGCCTGATATAGCACACGCAACACACTACGCTCGTGCGTTCAGATGTGATTTCACTTTCTACCGACTACCCGGTGGGTTACTTCCACACCTCCAACTTTCTGCACTATGTACTGAAGTGAAAACCTAAAGGATTTAGGAGGAACCTTGTGTATCCTGATTGAGCCAGCATGAAAGTGAATTACGCTTAACAATGAATAGAGTTTACAGTGAAACTTGACCTTTGCACGTGACCTTTGCAACCGGCAGGTGTGAAACGGGACGGTTCACGTGGGTGGGCGATTGTATGTGTGTGTCAATGCACATGCATGAACGTAACGTAGATGGACCGTACACGTCTCCTTGTTAAAGAAAAGGAAAATGTCACAAGTACGATCGCCTTTATGGATTTATCTGAAATCTCTGGATTGGGGGACGTGTGCATCTTGAATATCTTCTTTCTGGACTGCTCTCCGGTGGCGGTACATCAGGTTGTTCAGGTTCTGGCGTTCTCGCTTTTGGTAGAGAAAATGTATCAAGTAGTATATCTAGCGGGAGTTCACAATGGTTGTTCGCGTAGTTGTCATCTGTCGTGTATCTGCGTTTTATGTGATTGACATGTCTTCTGGTTGTGCCTGCCTGACTGTCCACTGCGTACAGTACATGACCGATTCTCGCTCTCACGGTTCCTGGGATCCACGGGTTAGTTCGCTGTCTGAAGTCACGAATATACACCAAGTCACCAAGGGAAAATACACGCATACGAGTCCCATGGTGCCGATTAAATTGACTCTCCATTTCGTAGTTAGGTTGGTTCGAAACGGTTGGTGGGAGCATGGCATTTAGAGGAGTACGTATCTTCCGTCCCAGGAACGCTTCTGCTGGTGACTGGTTGTTAGGCAATGCTTGATTTGGCGTTGATCGATATGTTCGCAGAAGTGTGTCCGAGATTTCTGATACACGCCCCTCACCTTGTAATTTTATCAAACTCCTTTTGAACGTGTCAACAAACCGTTCAGCTTGTCCATTTGGTTGGGGTGATAAACGGGGCTTCGCATGTGTTGCACGCCCAATGAACGACAAAAATTAGAGAATTCGCCTGATGTAAACTGTGGCCCGTTGTCACTAACAATCGTTTCAGCAACCCCAAACTGTGCGAAATAGTGATCGAGACACTTTATTGTGGAATCTGTCGTCTGATTCTTTAACATGAAAATTTCCGGCCATTTGGAGAAGGAGTCAACAATAATGAAATAATACTGATTGTCGATGGGCCCTGCATAGTCAACATGTATACGTGCGCCAGGAGCAGAAGAGATCGGCCATGAATGGAGGTCTGCTTTGACAGGAGCCTTAGCAGCTTTGGCACAGTTATCGCACCGCCGTACTAGATGTTCAATGTCTTGGTCTATATTAGGCCAATAAGCGCAACGACGCGCGACAGACTTCATTCGGACGATTCCAGGGTGGGCTTGGTGTAGCTTATTTAGAACTCGAAGCGTGCGTGGTATTCGTATTCTGTCTCCAAATCTTAAACAACCACCAGCTTGTGTTAAAGCATCCTTCCGATGATAAAATGGCTTATGGTCTGAATTTGCGATGACCTGTGGCCAACCATTTCGTAAGAAAAATAAAACGCGCTGAAGACAAGGGTCTGTGTATGTTTCTGTATCTCACGGAATGTGACGGGAAGGTGGCGAACAGAATCCGTGAAAATAGATTTAACTTCTGCATCGACCGCCACGGAGGAAATAACGCTATCTTCAGACATCTTAGCACGAAATCTGTCAGCGATGAGTCTAGATAACGCGTCTGCATGTCCAAAACTGAATTGTAAAATTATATCCGATCAAAATTGTTACCCACCGTTGCAAACGATTTGCTGTGTGTACTGGAATGCCCTTCTTAGTGCCAAAAATAGGCAGCAATGGTTAGTGATCCGTGCACAATGTAAACGTTCGACCATTCAACATTTTATGGAACTTTTTGACTGCAAAAATAATAGCCAATCCTTCTTTTTCAATTTGACTGTAGTTTCTTTCCGCTGGAGTCAACGTGCGAGAAACGTGACTAACTGTCTTTTGACTACCAGAAGGAAAACGATGCAACAAAACCGCTCCGATTCCATAATCAGAGGCGCCAGCTGCTACAACAATTAGTAATCTATGGTCCTAATGTGTTAACGCAAGGTCCGACGACAACACACTCTTGATTCGCTCAAAAGCTGATTGACAATTCTCAGGCCATACCCATTTAGCATTGTGTTCCAAAGGTTTATTCAAGGGTGCTCGTAAAACATGCATATTTGGTACAAAATTATTGCAGTAGTTGACAAGACCTAGAAATGACTGCAATTTAACTTTATTTGCCGCGGCCGGTAGGTGCTCAATAGTTTATATTTTCGACGTATCCGGGCGACGACCGTTTCCGTCAACGATTGATCCAAGATAGGCAATGCGATGCATAAAAAATGAACACTTTTCGATGCGAAGACTAAAACCGTATGTTCTTATCCGGTCGAGAACTTCGTCTAAATGTGCCTGATGAACTTCAGTGGATGGACTTGCGATGATGATGTCGTCCATGTAGGCCGAAGCGTATGCCAGTCCATTCAACATGGTATCCATAATCTGTTGAAAAATAGCTGGGGCACATTTCACGCCAAATGGCAACCTGTTATACTGATATAGCCCTAGATGTGTGTTGATGGTGAGATATTGCCTACTTGAGTTGTCAACTTCGACCTGAAAGTAAACATCAGAAAGGTCAATTTTTGAAAACACTTTACAGCCATTTAGTTGTGTGTACAAATCTTCAGGTATTGGTAAAGGGTATTGATGTGTTTGTAGCACATCATTCAAACCAGTAGAAAAATCCCCGCAAATGCGAACTGTGCCACTTGCCGTCTTGACAACAACTATGGGAGTTGCCCACGCTGAGTAGTTGACCTTTGTTAAAACACCCAACTGCTCCAATCTGTCTAATTCTGAGTCAACTTGAGTGATCGCAGCGTACGGTACTGGTCTTTTGGGTCGAAAAATTGGTTTGCAATCCGGAGTAACGAACAAAATTGCCTTCGCTGCAGTGCATAAACCGAGATCACTGTTGAAAATCTGTGCATGTTTAGTCTGTAATTCTGATAGGATGTTATTTTACACCTCAACACCTTCTGAAGAGCCGGATAATGGAGACAACTGTGCAGATGACACATCACAGAAAGAACTAATAGGAACATCCCACAAGTGTAATTGTCCTATCCAGTCAATTCCTAACGTAACGTAGATGGACCGTACAAGCTGGGAATTTCGGGTTCAACTGTCAACGGTCCAATCCCGCGCAAATTACGACTTGAAACAGTGCTCTCCGGATAATAATTAATCTTTCCGTATATTGTTAAAAAAGACTTCTTTTGTTTTATCACAAGAACATCAATTTCCCGATCTGAGTTAAACGTGTAGAATAGAAAATCGTGACAAAATCTTAAGCTTCATAGAAAGGCAAACTATAGTATTAACTGGACGCATTCATTGATCAAACTTTGATTGTTCAGTTAGGAACATACCTCTCACACATTCTACAGAAAATCAGTTAAATGTCCACGAGAAAATAGGAATACTGCTGCAAACCGCATTCATCAGGCCTCGTTCATTTAACTCGTGACAAAAGGTCCGTAGCGTGTGATACCGGAACACCTGATGGCCACCGAATTCAGACTAACCGTGTTAACAAGATTAGAAGACATTAGGGTGGTTCTCCCAAAGGTGTCGTTAACTAGGTCCTGCATGACGAGTGATCTTTACCTCTTAGACTCTAATAGTTATGGTGTACCATTGGAATACTCATGATTCTTCATACAGAACAGATCTTCATTTGAGCACAGTTCCTGCACCGTGGCTATTTCATGTTCTGTACGGTCTTTTTACTTCTTTACAATGGGACTAGCATCGATTCTTCTGGCAAATGCCTAAAATGATGGAACATTTCTATCCTGATGAATGAGCCTTGACGTTGGTAGCACCCTCCAGTCCTGCCAGTTAAGTTTAACCGAGACAGCGTCTTTTTAACGACTAAGGGCGTGCTACATCCTGCACTGGACAGCCAGCTTGTTTGAATTTCCTTCACTTTACTTGCCCGCGTTTTGTTCAAGTGGCTCTTTACTTAAAAAGGATTGATGTGCTTTCCTCTTCGAAATTGATTGAAATGTTTACACATTCAGCTGTTTCGTTCATGATTTCAGAGATTTTTGTGACCTACAGCGAACAAACAAACAACTTTGGTCGCACAATTACCCGTCCATTCTATACTCCAACCTCGACAAATGACCTCCCTGACATTCATTCGTGTTTGTTAAGACAGAGTCCGTAGAAGATGACCTGAGATGTGGAATATTTTTTGGGTGAGGATTAGGTTTTCTTTTTGGAGTGGGTAATATTGTACACAAAGCACTGAGAGTTGGTTTAATTTCGTTAGTTTGTTAGACTAGATGGTCTTTTCCAAACAACAACTATAATTTCCGGTTTCTAAAATCTCCCGATAAGTACCAAACCGTTTTGAAATAAGTGTAGTAGGTTCGTATGTCTGTTTTCAGTTGTAGGTGAACTATTTTGACAAACACAGTGAGAAAGAGTGTAGATGGAGGATTCCATAAATTATTCCTTAAATAAGTAGTCAGTTGTGTTCATGGCCATGGCTTCACAATTTGTAGAGGGGTCAAAAATGTTTGTCATTACGATCTTTAAGTTTAATTTGCCTATTGTCGTCAAGGTAGTAGTTAGGACCGAATCTGTGTCAGAACACATCGTCCAAATATCACGAATTGTTAGTAGATTTTCCAATTGTATGGTTATCCATGACGGAGGCTATGCGGCTGTATGGTAACAAACATGGGACCTGCTACCCTAATCAGGAGATAGTCATTCAATAAGTGCTGCATTGCTTTGGGGATCACTGAAAGCAAGGTTGTTTGTCAGTAGTTGGCTGTCTCCTCAGCAAATACCTCAAATGAAAGATGTTGATGTGAGCTGTTAAGGAGTTTGGAGCATAAAACCAGTTGATCGTATACAGTTAAAAAGTACTGTTAGGGGTACTGCTAATTAGGTGACACAAACAATCGAAGATATCAAATAAATGCTAGGTGAATTGTGAATCATTGTGTACTCAAAATCAGTTCTGACTTGTCACTGTTGTTTAGAAGACTTTCTGTAAGTCGCCTATACAATTACGCTTTATATTCATATCGTCCATGTAGCTACCCACATGTGAGACTCCGTCACGTTCGACAGTCGAATGGACAAAGTATGCAGCAGAATTCTTCCCATGATTTTTCCAAATTTTACGTAAACTTTTGATCGTTTTTTTAGCGCCGGCTTTTCCCCACAACTTACTTGATTCCACGGGTCATAGTGCTGCGATCAGTGCTCCGTTACCTACTCAACTATTGGCTTGTATGGTAGATCTTAACAGAGTTAAACTCGTACAGCCCTGCATTACGAACCGTGGTCGTGTGGAATTTATGAACCATCATCACATGCGTAGGTCAGGTCTAAAAGTTAAACGGTTGGCAATCCGGTTCTATTATTGGGCTGAGTTTGTAGATGGTCTAATCCAATGGAATGATTTTAATCACAGAATATCCAGACAGCAACTGCATACCCTCTCAAGGTGATTGGGAGATCTGAGCGGTCATCACAAACGAAAGTGGAACAACGTTCAATCATTATCTTTGCGAAGTAACTAACGTAATTTCGGTAGCGCATTGAGCAACATGGATGTAGATCACAATCCAAATCCCAGTAGCAGAAAAAATACTTACCACTGGTTGGTTGGACGTTCACCTCGAATGGACTAAACCTCCGAATGCTGATTAGAAAATCAATGACCATTAACAAAAGTTCATCTAACTTGAATGCGTAAATACTTTCCGCATCCAAATGTCAGACTGGGGAAAGTTAGATTTAATCCGAGTTTATTCGGGGATCACCCCAATGTAATCGAGATAATTACGAGTGAATTTTCCATTTCAAACGATATGTCCATGGGAAATTAGATGTCCATTTATAGATAGTCAAGGTTTATCACTGAATCTGAAGGTTGATGGTTTGAATTGTTTGCGAGAAACTTATCGTTTTGGTATTCAGTTGGAATCACTGAGAGTTTCCGGAAAATGTTTCTGTGCACCCCAGTATGTTAGAATAAGAAAGAACAGCAATGAATTAAGAAGTGGAAAACAATAAATTTGAATCATAGCAATTATTGACGGAAGTAGGATATGGGAGTGTAGCAGGGGTATGATAAATAATTATGGAGCAAGCACACTTCCAAAAGTGATGCCTTTCTAAAACTGATATTGCGGGTGGTAGTCGGAAATGGCACTGTTATCATAAACTCTGGAAGATACCCCAAATATATTACCATGGTTACTGACATTTTTCGGTTTGGCATTCCGCGATTAGTGCAATGTCAAATTTTCAGTAGGTTTAGTAATGGCAGATTTGTTGTTTGAAATTCGGTATTAAAATTTCTGTGTCTTGAAGCGAGCACTGTACAATTTTAGTGGATTTTGCATTGAAAATACATCAGTTTTCAATTTGTTTTTAATCGTCATTGAACAATTTGTGAAGTTTATTTTAATCAGAGTTGCTGACCTGCTTCAGCGTTAATCTGGACGCAGCTGTTTCACGGAGTTCAATTTCTATGGGATGGTAGTCCGTGTGCACCAATTTGATCACAATCCCCGTTGAAAAGTTTAAACATTTGATAAATTCACGCTTAAATGGTTGGGACATCTTTGTTGTTAAATCTTGCCACCAGAAAAGTACACGTTCATATCGCTTGGATTATCTTTTCTGACATTTTTGGATTTCAAAGACTGTTCTGGGTCTCTGAACATTTAATTTAGCGTTGTTAGAATTTCAGATTAGACGTTACTGAGTGAATTGCCTTAAGTTACTAGGAAAGATTTACCGATGCCTGAATGGCTAGTTTTGAAGATGACTGTAAATTTATGCTTTGTTGATACTGGTTGTCAAAACGAAAATGCCCAGTCGGCGAAGTTGAAAATGGCCAATGTTGAAGAACTTGCTTTGTTTAAAGATTGTTCGATTACTGGCACCCTATTCAGCAAGGACGAGACGACTATGATGCACCGAACTTCTGAGGATGGATCCTAACACGTCAAAGATATGGACACTAATAGAACGTGTGATATCCAACAATTTTACCACGAAAACCTAACCATATTTGGAAAGGTAAACAGCCAGGAATCCCATAATGTTCAAAATTCTTTTAATTTCTGGCACTTGCATTTTTCGTATAACTGTGCTGGTATGAACGCAGCAAAGACCGAGCAAATGTGTGCCATATCGAGTGATTTCCGTTGATTCAGGTCAACATAGGTTTATAGATATATAAATCATGAGTAGCGTGACAGGATATGTTGGCGATTATTTGTGAACGAAATATCGCCTCATCAGCTTTTCACCCTTGTCCGTTAGCCAGATAAAGATTTTAAAAAAAGACTCATATTTGCGACAGAACAGTCAAGAATGCACAAACAGAGCACGAATTAAGACACTTTGTTGGACGCCCAGTAAGGTCCCGAACGATACGCTGTATAGTGAGAGGAGAATAGCACAACTGTATGTGAAAACTACAATTGCAAATCTACTAAGGTCAGATGAGTCGAATTGTCTGGACACTCAAAAGGTTACGCCTTACAGTCATGGATCGTCCCACGAACGCATGCACTGAGTGACTGCTCTTAAACACTAATGAAATTCGACACATACAGAAGTATATAGAATGTATTACAGAGGAAATAACTTAATACACAACAGATGGTGATGTCTTACACGGTGATGTATCATAAATGAGTTAACTCGGAAGGGGTCATTCGCACAAACAGTAAGAATAGGTCTCAGAAAGCATGACGACGAAAGTAAACGTCCGTCGGCCAAAATAAGGTCATCGGTGATATGCAAATCTTAAGGAACTTGATCAATACAGCAAGAATCCTGTCGTTTAATACTGCATCTCAAATTCACATCAGAGGGATATATAAGTACAGAACAGAAAACCAAATTGTGTAACGGGGACCAATTTGTGGTCCGTTCCAATTAGTTGCTTGACGAGTAAACAGAATGGCGCTCGGTCGCAAGAAACAACTAGTGCAGTCTGAGTGGGTATTTGAATTTCTATCCAATTTTAACTATTTACACGGATCTCAGCAATCGGTCACATGTGAATAACCAAAAACATCCAGATCTGTCGTCTAATGCATGGTGCTGAATGAGTCATCTGAAACTCAAACAACACAAAACAACGGAAAATATTTATTAATCAAGTGACTACACGTGGTCACACTCTCGGAGTCCTGTGAAAGTGCATTTGTATGCACTGTATCCTCGTGCAATCCATGATCACTACGCATAATGATGCAATCATTAGTTAGTATCAACGTGATACACTGGCTATTTTCAAGCTCACTGCCCGTCGGTGATCAGAACGAGCTGTGTAAACATGAACTGTATTCATAGCTACACAATCTTCATAAACTTCGGGTTCAAATCGTATAACTATTTAAACCTGCTGGCAAGTGACGAACTGAAATTAACTGACGTACTCAAATGAAATTGTTTACAGGAGATTTGGAATCCATAGCAATCACCCAGACCTTATGTACGTCCTGATAGAGCGAAAAGCAATCAGCACTTACAGTCAGGCAAACAGCTTGCACCCTGGATGAAATTTTGCACACTTTCACCTTCTGAGAAGAGAGCACAAGGGTTGGTCTCTATTCTCAGCACACGGTGTGCATCCTTGACCTGAACAAAACTCATTCCGATGAGAAGACTGTGTTGACCATCACATTCAAACCGTCTGTCAGAGTAGAATTCGACGTCAGAGTGCAACTGGATGCATGCACGGTTGGTGTACGCAGGTCAGATCAGTTAGCCTATCTAGACGCATCCCAGAGGTAGACTACGCGACCTACATGAACAGTGCTTATTTCAGTTAAACTGTTGAGGCAGTACACGCTGTACAAAGAGAAACAAGTTTGGTGAGGGACACGTTCAATATGCTAACTAGTAAAGTGTATAGTGAAAAACAAACCCTTA
>LUCH01000375.1:220450-237419 GCA_013368495.1 Paragonimus heterotremus
TTGCAACACCGTCCACTTGCCGGAAAGTAAACGTTTGGAAGTTGAATTTCACATTATGTTCGCACAGGAGTAATGATGATTTTAGTTCGGATACTGGAATAGGAAAAGGAGCACTGCTGCTTAGAATAAGACTACAAATGTTATCAACTGTTTCATGCAAAGGAATGTTAGTGAAGAGGGACGTCACATCTAATGAGCACATCAGTTTGTTAGGAATACCTAACAAAAAATTGTCTCTCAGACTGTACTTACTGTTTATATTACTTTAAATACCAGAGTGAATATCTTTGAAGAATTGTTTGCAGCTTGCACAGGGACACGTATGCCGATCCACGTTTAGACAGAACGTCCGTCGACGCTACACTGTTAAAAAGTCTCTTTGTAGTGAACTAATCTCCTTCTCCTACCATTCACATATAGGTAGACCGCAGAACTAATGAAGAAAGTTTGCGATTAACATTCTATAACAGAATCACTCAAAGAAATTCAAAAACAACAGTAAATTTGGAAACGTTTGCACTGCATGTCATCACCAATGAAATTACCCGGGAATATGTAGTTTACTAGTCTATTTCACATGCACATGCATGTTAACACCAGGATTGTAGTGACAGAATCGCAACTACTCATGTGCTTCTTTTCAACACATGGTCAATTATGACACCCTTAAAACTGTCCGTTACACTACTTTTTGCTGACCAACAGATCATGACAATTTACTTGACCAGTACAGAATTTTCACATTGGACACGTTCATAAATGTCGTTTAGACGTCTCGGTTAGCAATAGTGAAACCTGAAAACAGTGTACTCCCTTCTTTGAAAACCAGCCGAATGTTTCGAAGCGTAAACTTTTTTAATAACTGTTGCGAAACCGAGGGTGGGTAACAAATGCCCACCGTTGGAACCGTTTTCCTCATCAGCGACTTGTTGCAGCAGGGGCTGGCGCTTACTAGTTGCAGGCAAATTCAAACGGCATTCCAAAACCCTCTAGCTAACGGTCCAGGCGTGAAATTTCTTGCCCATCAATCTGAGTTGGAATCATATTCCTCACGCACGAGGATTGGTTTTATTTATTTCATCAAGAGCTACCTGTCAACAATGTAATTGGAATTAAATCGGACCAAATTTTGATGACTCACATGTTGACGACAATTTCACTTAATACGTGCGCAAACAAGTGATCTATTCCAACTGTTTATCGTGATAAACAAACCTGCTTCCGGTTGTGTTGAAACAGTAACAGTACAAGGTCACTCATGTGTACGTACGTCGACAAAACTATAGCCGGCTAACATCAAAATAGGCAACATACCAGAAGCTGCTCAACGGAACATTTTAAATTGCTGTACAATAGTCTTTGTAGTAAGCTTTTTGAGGTATCTCATTATTACAGAAACTTCAATAGGAGTCTCTTCCCGACTATGAGATATGTTGAACCTTAGTGGTTCAAGCGGAAAAATGCGGAGATATTTACTCAACACATACAGTCGGGTAACTTTTTCCAAAAATATTACACATTAGACGGCATGAAAAATTGTGTTTGACAGATATCCACTTATGTGAATTTCTTTATCCGATCTCGGATATAGTCCATTATTTAACATTTGGAATCAATTAGGCAGCAGACAACATCAGAAGTTACATTAATTTTTAAAATTTTTATTTTATTTCGGAACTCGAACATCGTTTAAATAAAATAAACATCACAAGCAGTCTTCTTTGTTGTCAGTTGATAAGTGTGGCCAGCTATCTACTCACTGGCGTGATATATTGTCTTTTTCACGAAACAGGTCATTAGACATCCACGTTGTGATGTTCACTTCAATTGAGAGGCTGAACGTTTTTCTTTCTTGCCCAATTAGCTTTTGAGTAAGTTAGAGGTTTTGTTCGCGAAACATTCACCCGATATGAAAGCCACTTTCGACGTTCGTGTACATAAGACATGTGCGTGGCTAACGACTCCGTCTGATGACTATGAATGTACTCGAAGACTTTCCAGCCGAACTATTCACCGAGTACTGTCAACACTCTTACAAACATGTCTTCTCGAAAAACCACGCATTTCCAAATCAAACTCTCGTGACCTTTGCTAAAATCTAGTAAGTCCTCGATTTACTTGTTCAGGCTTACTTCAGTGAGCAAGGGGAATTGACAGCAATGTAAATGTTCGTCAAACAGATCAATCGTGTGTTTGATTACTGATTATCATTACTCACAAGCGAAAGTGGTTGAGCGTTCAAATATGATAATTTGGTCGTGCGACAGCTGCGACCAATTGTGGGTGATGTTCAATTTGAAATTAACCAAATCCCCGACTACTCATTGGTAATCTAAAATATCGCCTAGCAGGTTTAATGAGATTGGAGATTTCGACCTGTCTAGGAAGTCCAGGTCGCGGGGTTATCGATTGGAGTTACAGACAGTAACTGTCTCCATTTCAAGACGATCTGGCAACTTGATCATTACTCACAATTTGAAACACTGCGTTCCCTTGATCCAGTTCACCAGTAACGATAGAAGACATACGTCGCGAGATGTTAACATTTCGTTTACTCTCTTCAGTCACGAACGTAAAACATTGGAATATATAGGACATGCGGATGGCAACAACAATGGAAACAATCAACGATTGGGTTTACACAAAAGAGGGACTGTTATCAGTTCCAGGGCAGGCAAACTGCATGAGTCAACAGTTTATGAACACAAAGGACCGGACGGCGAGTATTGATTAGCATGGCTTCGGAGAAAGCAAGCAAAAGTGGTTGAGCGTTCACATATGATAATTCGGTCGTGCCTAACGTGAGGTCAATGGCGTAGTGGTAAACATGGTTGCCTCACGAACAGCATGTCCGTGGTTCAAGCCCGGGCTGCAGTGGCGATCATACGCACTACTGACGAGCTCTAATGAGAGCGAAACTCGAGTCTAGTGCTTCTGGTTTTCGAATGGGGCCGACTGGAAAGTCTATGGGAATGCGACAGCTGCGATCAATTGTGGGTGACGTTCAACTTGAAACTTGATTAATTATCCGAAGTTGCTTTCTTCTTAGTGAAGTAATACAGTCCACCTTACAAAACACGAATCAAACTGAAGAAAGCAAAATTTTGTTCAGACTGAAGAGAAAACGAAAAGAAAGTTAAGCCGTATTAACAGTCTGTAATAGTTTTGATAACTTGGTACCTGTTTTCTTTCCATTTCACACAGTTATTTAGCAACAGGCGCCATCAGTCGGTCACAGTTTTTATATCACTGTCCACTAGTTGAGAAGTAAACACCAAGTTTCAAACGTGCGTGGTCCCACTTAACACCGTTTGAACTACTGAAGTGTCCTGCAGTAATCCTTGAGATGAAGTAAAGGCAAGTCATTTGACGTATAATGTTAATTACCTTTGAGGTGATTTATGCGACATATTTATGCAAGCGTTTTAGTTCACGGGATTCTCTTCCTCGATCTTCGCTATTAAAATACAGCCAGCCAGTGTCAGGGCCAGTACAAATACAAAAAGCTTTGACAGCAACAAATGCTAACTTGAACTATAACGCCGACAGAATCCGTTCAGACGACAAACTGAATTGGTTTTATCAGGCTGTTGTTCTAAATGAAGAAGCGAGTGACGCCAGACGCTCAAAAAAGTAATAACATTTCTGCTATTCTGGTCACAGGAAAGTGAGCACAACTGACACAATATAACGTCAGGTCAGACTTTTAACTTCGAATGATCGTGATGGGCACGATTCGCCGTAATAAGCTGACTTTAAAAACTGCAAGAATCTTTGCTTTCTTACACGTGAGAAGACCCATAAGCCGATGTAACCATTGCTTTGAATTGGCCAAAACAATCCCCCTTTGAAACTGCACTATTTGAAATGAAATATTTTTTCCAGGAACATTGTAAAACCGATGAGCTAAAAACTAAGAACTGGGTTATGAGTTGAACGTTTTGCAACTTAGCGAAAATGATAACGAAAACCAGTAGAAGTGTAATGATCCAATGATTACCTTCTTGAAAACGTATATTCGTCAACTGAAAGAATACATGGGTGTTTTAAGTCTATCATGCAATCGCAAAGAACCACTTGTATTTAATGAGCTTAATCGTTATTTAGGCCTCGTCACCACACTTGGCGTAAATAATGTATCAGTTGCGTTTCTTGATGAGTGTGTCAGGTGTCATCAAGAGACAAAGCTTTTCTGGAACTATTTTCGTACTAACCGTATCCGTCCAGATGCAATCTCACTAAGTCGAATGGACACGTAAAGTGCACGAGTACATGAGTTACAACTGCCGATCAAACAACAGCGAAATTCGCCAGACCACAATGCTACAGAGAAACGCTAGGATATTATTAATTGTGTTTAGGGTATCGTTGACATACAGAAGTAAGACCACCCAAAGTTGATCGCAGCTGTCGCATTCCCGCAGACTTTCCCGTCGGCCCATTTCGAAAAGAAGCACTCGAGTTTCACTGTCATTAGAGCTCGTCAGTGGTGCATACCCTTGCCACGATCGTGACTAGAACTCCGGCCACGCTGTTCATGATGCAACCGTGTTGATCAGTGACCCACTAACTTCATAATAGGCACGACCGAATTATCATATTTGAACGTTCAACCACTTTCGCTTGTGTGTAATGATCAGGTTGCCTGATCGCCTCCACAAACAATCCGGGTTAACCGCCAGTCTGAATAGCGTAAAACAGTAGTCAAATTTTCCCGATAGTTCAAAAGAGTATCACCATCATTTTTTCATTGTCCACCTTGTTGACACACTGTTTGAAGTTTTACCACTAGGACTCACATTTTCAATTCATTTCAGTTTGTGAAGTTGTAAAATCAAGTCAGTCAGCTATCTCCAGCTGCTAATGCCGATCTAGAGAGATTTAACCTCGATTTAGTCAACTGTAGGTTTCAACAGCTATAGGCTCTAAAAGAGTTACGTGCAATTGAGAACGTAATAATCACTTGACCAGATAAAGGTTCGGGAATAGTGCTCCTAGGCAAGATCGGTTATATCTCTAAAATCTCCTTCATTTTATCCGACGAATCAAAGTTCAGTCAACCGGATAAAAAAAAGGATATGACGCACACGATCGGGGAACAAATATTGAATAGTTTAAAGCATCTCTAACAGGAGTGCTTGATTTCAGAGTCTAGGTTTGATCAAAGCAAGCTAACAGGTTTCGCTACAACTGGACTGCATTGAGTCCAGAAAATTCGCAAACCTAACCAACCGCTCAAGCGGATACTGGACATGTGTAATACTCCCTATGATAGCGTCGATGAACGGTTCGTGGAGAATTTAGAACCAACACTTCAGCGTCTACGTCAACATAGTCTGTGTGATGCTTTTGAATTCGTAGAAACCATAGAACGCCTAAATGCCGATAACAATTTTCTGTGCTCTCTTGACGTTGCTTCAATATCCACTGATGGAAACCACTGATTACTTGTATGAGTATACTGAAACGTCCAAAGATAGACTACCGATTTCAACCTCGTCACTGAAGGGGTTGTTTTCCTTCGTTGCACATTCAACGTGCAAATTTTGTTCAATGGATCGCTTCATCCACAAATCGATGGCGTGGCTATGGGATCTCTCTCGGTCCTTTGCTGTCTGATATATTTATGAGCAAGCCTAAACATGGCCAGATGAAAAGTGTGATCGATGGCTTGTGTTCTTACCACCGCGATAACAGACGCCCCGTACGAGATTGACAATATTATGTGCGTTTAAGACAGTTCGGTAAAGTTCACGACAGAAATAGAAATGGACAGCTAGTTTCACTTCCTCAACGTTAATTTAATCACACAAGCAACCGACTCTCACTGAGGCGATTTATTTGCAGGAAACCAACATGGACAAGACAATATATTAATTTCAACAGTTTTGCAACGTTGAAGCAGAAGAGGAATATTATCCACAGCTTCACAAATGGAGCGAAGAAAATTTTCCCGAAAGACACTGTCGAACAAAATTTTGCTCTTATTCCTAATGCCTTGAGACAAAATGGCTATCCTGGAAAATCTGTTGGTATAAACATGGCAGAAAGATCACCACGTCAGTTAGCTTATCAAGTGGATAAGAAACTTATATTGGTCAACCTGCCATTCATAGGCGATCTAGCAGCAGATTCTCTCAACTGCAGACTGCACTGCGCACTAATGAGAACCTTTTCGGCCGCGACGCTGCGATCCGGGTTGGCAAGTACGCGCATATTATCTTCTAACGCAAGAGTCAACATGCCTGTCCACTCCCAAAATATGATTGTCTACCCTTTTTCCGGCTGCTGTGCAACGGAGTATATTGGACACACGACGAGTCAGCCCGGTAAGTGCACAAGGAAGCCTCAGCCAGCACGTCTTCAGAAGCGAAGTAAAAAACAATCACTAACTAGCGATGTCGCAGAATACCTAGTAGACACAGGTTAAAACGTGAACCCTAGTCAGAGTGCCTAGACAGCAACAAAAGCCAATAAATTGTCATAATAAAGCGATGGCTGAGACAATCATCATCCAGTGCTACGTTATTATAAGAAGTTTCTACAATCTCTTGAAGTCCCTCGGCCCATAATTCACCTACCCACGAACGCACATCTCAATTATCGCGAGCTATTATCAGCAGACTGATTTATTCGCTTTCTCGTGGTTCAATTATGACTGGATTTTTTCACATTGTAACTGACACCTATCAACTAACCTATAAAAATGCGATAAACTGATGACGAATTTCTTGAAAATATGTTTCCCAACTTGTTTTATTCTCACTCAAATCAATGACTAACGCACATCTCTGCCGCACCCGTAACAGCGGAGGTCAACAGAATGCAGGAAGGAGGCCGAGACTATTCAGGGAAGTGGGGTACGTGAAGTCATGTCAGGTGAGATAGTCCCACTACATTCCTCTCAGAGTTAATCACCGATCGTGATCAAGCGATAAAATGTGGAGACATTTGTTATGCATGATAGTATTGCGCCAGTTTAGATTTCCATTACAGAAAGATCAGTGATCAATTTTTCATTGCTTGCTTCGCATGTTGGTTACATTTCACTCACACAATTAGATGGAGGGACGAGGGAATGATATTTGCATACTTTTACTTACGAGAAATCTCAAAAGCCGGTGCAGCGGTTTCTTCGATTTGACCAAGGCAGTCCAATTATCGTGGAGATTCGTGTGGGTGCATTAATTTCATTAAGGTTCATCTTAGACTACAGGATACGCAACTCAGTATGGAGCACACCACCCTCGAATTCTCACAGCTCACCAAGAAATTCCTCATTGACCGCAAACACACACGTGGTCGGTAACACTGAAACACATTTGAACGAGTTTGGCCAAACGAATAATTTTCCACTGTCCAACCGAATGAACCATTTTCTTAGGTATGTGAGTTTCAGAAAGGTGACAGTACAAAGTAAGCAAATCAGTCACGTGTGATATTTTACTAGATTAGAGTAGAGGAATGACTGTAGAATGAACGTAGAATCAACTCAACCAGGTGATTACACAATGGTGCGAATATTTTCAAATGGAACATTGATGGATACTCAGAATTCCCTAAGATCACCAGTACCGGTGGTTCCGTTAATGTTCCCTCGACTTTCGTGTTCGATGGACATTATTCTCAATTTCCGCACTGACTTCCACTTGGTCACGTGCCAAATTGTGTGTTCCTCTCAGACAATTTTGTCATATAGTTTATGTTTTTCATGCTTAGTGAACATTTCGAAACGGAGTGTTCTATATTGTAGGCTGGTTCCCAGTAACTAGTGCGCATGATGTCACTGACCGTCTTGAACTGGGCGAATTTTGTTCAACATTTGCTGTTTGTGACTTATATATGTGGACTTTAATTCCTTAATAGTGCTTATATCCAAAACACTGAATCCTTATATTTACTTCATGAACACGGAGAGAAACCCTCACGTCATGTGTTCATACTTCACTCAATTACCACCAGTTGTTTGATTTACTTTGTCGACTTATGGGATTGGTTTGATATTTTACCATCTCATAACGTACTCCACCTCCCCATTTTCCTGTACTGGTTGCACGATACGCATTTAACACAAGTAAATGACCGTTATTCTTTTGTCAAACTATACGGTTCATAATGGTCAAATTACAGTCTACTAGACGAGAAACACCCTTAGCTACGTTACTCAGCGGATAGTTTGCTGACAATGATTTTCACTAAGGGTTTGTTTTTCACTATACACTTTACTAGTTAGCACATTGAACGTGTCCCTCCCCAAACTTGTTTCTCTTTGTACAGCGTCTACTACTTCAACAGTTTAACTGAAACAGGCACTGTTCATGTAGGTCGCGTAGTCTACCTCTGGGATGCATCTCGATTGACTAACTGATCTGACCTGCGTACACCAACCGTGCATGCATCCGGTTACACTTTGACATCCAATTCGACTCTGACGGACGACTTGAATGTGGTGATCAACACGGTCGTCTCATCGGAATGAGTTCCGTTGAGGTCAAGGATAAACACCATGTGCAAAGAATAGAAACCGAACCTTGTGCCTTCTTCTCACAAGGTGATAGTGCACACAATTTCATCCAGGTCAAGAGATATTTGTTTGACTGTAAGTGCTGTTCACTTTTCTTATGGAATATGCTATTTGCGTTCTCTCGGGGTGTACACAATGGCTGAGTGATTGTTCTGGATTCCAAATCTCCTGTAAACAATTTCATCTGAATACGTTAAATAATTTCAGTTCATCACTTGTTAACAAGTTCAAATAGTTATTCGATTTGAGCCCAAAGTTTACGGGGTTTTTAAAGCCAGGAATACAATCCATGTTTACGCAGCTAATGTTGATCACCGACGGACAATGAGCTTGAAAATAACTAGTGTATCACGTTAATAGTAACTAACGATTGCATCATTATGCGAAGTAATTATGAATTGCACGGAGGGGCAAGAGAGTCGAACAAACTTATGGACGGGTTCCGAAAATGTGGCCATGTATAGTCGCTTGCTTAATAAATATTTTCTGTTGTTTTGTATTGTTTGCGTTTCAGATGCACTAGACGACCGATTTGGATATTGTTTGGTTATTCACATGTGACCGATTGCTGAGATCCGTGTAAATATTTGAAATTAGATAGAAATCCAAAAAGCCACTCAGACTCCACTAGTTGTTTCGTGCGACCGAGCGCCATTCTGTTTATTCGTCAAGCAACTATTTGGAACGGACCACAAGTTGGTACCTATTACCCTATTCGGTTTTTTGTCCTACATTAATAGATCCCAATGATGCGAGTCTCTGATGTAGTATCAAACGAATACACCAACATGTTTTTTTCACTGTTCGTTTCAATACCGTGTGGCAGAATAACGGTATGCATTGTTTTGTTTCTAAGAGATTACGATGTACGGGCCTTAGTAGTGTGGATAGCTCCGAGTGAGTAATTTTGTTGTGAAACTCGCCAGTTCATCACCATATTTGTTAGTGTTTTTGATTCTCCTCAATGCTGCAGTCGTCAACTTAATGTCTTGAATGCAGGAGTTATTTTAAGTAAATCTAACATTTCTGAGCAACCTTTTGCGGATGGGATAATGTGCAATGTCTTAGTGGTAGGTTGTATCATTGATCTTAAATCGCTCCGATTTCCTGCACCGTCTTCGTGTCTCAAATGGTGGTATGTGTGTTGGTGGGTTTTTCGACTAGGAGTTTTATCAGATGTGGACCTTCTAGCAAACTTTGAAGATGTCTCATGACAGCATTCTACTACGTTTGTCTCACCTTTTGAGGATTCGACAAGCAGCAGGTTTGTGTCTACCTGGTCTAGCGTCGTTCATCGGTGCATCGGAGTTAGCAACAGCAGACTTATTCCGGCTCTGAACCCGATGTGTTTGAAGTTAGTTAACATTTAATATAAGATAATGAACTGTACGAGATCAGGAATCACCTTCAAATTTTGACAATCTGATACGGGTAGAATGGAACAGCAGTAATCATAACAAACCATCTTTAAACAGCTCCCAATTATTGGCAGTAGGATTGTTCATCCTAATGGTAGGGATACTAAGAGCTTTTAACTATTGTAGGTTGATAACTTCCACTCGTGAGCGACATCCTTTCTTTTGTTAGTATAGACGGAATCATAGTTGCACTTTTGTCGACTGTTGATGAGACAGCCGGTCGTTTGTTGTAACACCAGAACCAACGTATTGCGACTCATTGCAATTTAATCTAAATGAATCGCATAAGCACGCGCTTACAACTGAATGTCATTCAGTGTTACCCAATGATGTAATCTACCAGAATAGCATATGAAAACGTTTTGGTTAACACAACGAAATAAGGTTTGCGTCATCTCGTTCTTCGTGAGTCGGTTGGTGCCTAGGAATGAACATTAATTTGAAGCATCGTCTCAGACAATTCCTTAAGGAAAGGTGGAAACGTATCAGGATATCAGATTATGATAGAGTGAATCAAGCAGGCCTTATGTTTGAGTGAAAAGACGTATGAAGAATATAGTTCCACTACCTCCCGAGAGTCAAGAATTCTTCTTAAGGCTACTAGTCGGTTACAATTCATAAACGGTTCAGGAGAGCACAAGACACTTTGGTGTCCTAGTCCTATGGACGTATTATAGCTTACGTACGGGACAACGAGTAAGCTTTTACTTGATAGTGCGCGTCCTATAATAAGTGGTAGAAAACTATCAGTGAATCTGTAAACCCCCATCGTACTTTAGCTTGTAGAACATACGCTGCTTTAAAAGCACGCGATTTCTGTAATTGGTTCAACTCTTTCTGATGCCCAGAAATCTCCCACTTGTACATGATTGCCAGATGTATAGTTGACGAATCAGCTAGACTGCTTAAGATCAGCGTCATTCTGGTTGTCAGTAGTAGTTTTTGTGGGTGACAACGTTGACTGTTCGCGATAGTTAATTATATGGATAGGTTGATTGACAAAAAAGATACATTAAGGTGACTGGCATGTTCCAGCTCCAAACTTGGCCTCGTGGGACAGCTGTTGTTTCATATACTAAATCGGAATCTTCTGGTCAGTGATTCGACTTCAGTTAAAGTGAGGCCAACTTATGCTTTGACCTCATTTTACTACTACGTACTGATAGTATATGTGAATTTTACCTAAAACCTCGTTTAACAGCAGTTACTCATTCAATTACTACTAAGGAGACATGCGGTACACAGAAACTCACATCATGCAATTAGTTCGACGGGAAATTGAGATACGAGTAAAGAATCTGTTGTTTGACAGACGGAACACTGAGGTAAGCTTTTTTGATAAATCACCCTGTTGAGTGATTTTGCGGTCTTACGGTGATCATTGTTTAGGAAGATCTTCACTAAGCCTTTTGAATTAGACAAGGTTCAGATAGATGAGGTAAAAGGTTGAACAAAGACGGTTGCAACAAAATTTTCCACATGTAAATCATATGAGGCTAACCTTTCGTGATCTGTGTACACCGTCGAAACGAGTAAGGTTACTTTCAATTAGAGCAATGATTTCAATCGATTGAATGTGAAAAACGCACAGTGTTGGACAGCCCACAACAAAATAACAGGCCAGATACGTTTCTACCTTATGATTATGTTGTGGAGCGTGCTTGGTGAGGTCGGATTGCACGGCGCCGGTTTGTTAGCTTGAAAAGTCGCATACAAAAGGTAACTCATCCAAACCCAATCTTCGTACATCCTGTGGTTGGCTCATTTTGTACGTCTGGTGTGTTCACAAGAACCTTGCCAGGTGAGCTTTCATCAGATTGGGCATAGAGTGTTTCGCATTCATCCACCCGATGAAGCTTACACCCATCTTCAGGTGTTTACTTTAAGGCACTTTTCCGGAAGCACGCTTCAGTACTTGCGTGACCGTTAGATGTACAAAAACTTGAACAAGCATAAAAACAATTATTTTTAACAGTGCTCCACGAAGCTCGTTGTCAAAGAAGAGTTGACTAACCGGACTACTCACCTTTGAACGGCGTCAACAAAGAATTGGATTTTTGTGTGCAATCCGAAAATTTATGCGCATCTGACCATCAGTTTTTAACGTCAGAGCAGATCAGCGGCCTCAAATTAGACTAGTAGAAAAATACAAAGCAACAGAATGATTTAACTGGATTTTTGGCGTCAGTACCGGAGAAGTTGATTCTGCAATGTTGGGTTGATGATGGATCAGAGCTTGGTAACAAACCGTTGAAGCTGTGATCGATAACCACTGACGACCTGTTATTTACCGCGTTCATTTTCATCGACCCCAGATGGACATATGTAATTAATGTAACCAGAATACGTTATGAACTTTCATTTGGTCTCATTCTGTCTTTTACAACTCAGCATTAGTGTGACATATGGTACATTTGGACATAAACTTGAGCATACTCAAATCACATTGGTTGATTCGACGTGGGCAAACTACGCACCAAAAACTTATGGGCTTAATCATCTTTGATAGTATTACTGTAATATACATTAATTTATTTGTATTGCAAGTTGAACACCACCCACAATTGATCGCAGCTGTCGCATTCCCATAGACTTTCCAGTCGGCCCCATTCGAAAACCAGAAGCACTAGACTCGAGTTTCGCTCTCATTGCTTATAGTTCGAAAGAATTATAGACCTTCGACTAGGCCATTTGATTAGTATCAAGACTTATTAGTGTACGAAATGGTTACACAGTGGCCGTATGTTATGCAGTGGTATACTGAGATAATTGAGCATCATGAAAAACCATCACGTGCCAGATTTGCGAACGATTTCAACACTAACGTCTTTGGTTGGGCACGAATTTGAGCAAGATAACGTAAGACCATAAACGAACAATAGATACGCTAGTACGAATGAGAATTTCTTAACATCAATTGGTGATCGATTGTGACGATCTTTTTGCACAGACCACTAAACCGTTTGAACAACTGTTTAACCCGACTATATTTCCACTTTGGTGTGTACAGGGATAAAAATGTGTATCATTTGAAGTGATTGTTGTTTGGCCGTTTGTGTGGTTTATCCATTTTTGACAGGTTTTATTACAGTTCGATTTCAGGGCACTGATTAATTCGGATTTTATGTCAAGTACAGAGCTGAAATTGCCTCATGTTCCTTGAGAGATAGACATTCGGACATTAAAACCATCTGATGGTTTGCATTAGAAAAAAATGTCCATTACGATGGCTGAATGAGAAAAATCAATGTTTATTTCTCCTTAAAAAGGCAAAACCAAAACAATGGGTTCACACTGTTACAAACTTAGTGCTGATCGGTTGGGGGTTTACAAAAATTGTGTTTCAATAAGTGATCGCAAAATGATTAAGTGCTTCGCAGTATGTGCCAGTGTGAGCATGATTGAGATTGTGTAGACTGTGTTACAGAATTAACTAAAAATTGAACCGGATTCGTTATCTCTAATGCTTTCTTCAGCAAATATCATTCATGATTTCAAAGGGAATTCAAAGTTAGGATTTATCAGATCTGCGCAGTATTGTCGTTGACTCAGGTCAATTATTTTATAGATCAATTCCGGAGTTTGAAATCTTATATTAAAAGCTCAGAGGAAACTGCTTGTAAACAGTAAAAGCGATAAGGGAATACGTAGGCGATTATTAATCTTGAAGTAGTGTAATGAAATCAACCCAATTCAAATAGTTGGTTAATGCACACTGAAAGACTAGTTTCTTTACCACCAAAGCTGTCATATAAAGGTGAAATATAATAATGTGGGTCATTTTTGCAATCCGCGACTAATGATCAACAAATAAAACTATCTTGCAGAGGGTATAAAGTAAACGGGGATTTTGACCTGACCCCTAGTCACGAAGTTATCTATTGGAGGAAAAGTGTCGAGGTTATCAGACAACCAGATCATAACTCACCGGCAAAACTGGTTGTGCGTTCGGATACTACAATTCGGTCGTGCGTGATTTGGGATGAATGGTGCAGTGGCTAACATGATTAGGTCATAAAAGCTTGGGCGCAGTTCTTGTCTCAGCCATGGCGAGGCTATGCACTATTGACGGGTTCTAACAAACAAAGTAGGACTGGATGGAATGTCACTCCAGGGCCAGTCTAATATGCACGGCTGGGTGTTAAACAACGTAAATTTATTTCCATCAAACAAGATAACCAAAAACCAGAATGCATCCTTTGCTCCACGTATAAACTTGCCAGGGCCTTCACTGTTCACTGTTAAACTGACGGTAAACCCTATTGGACGACGTCCCTTTGGGCTTACACAATTTGTAGGTCGTGGTAATATTTGTGTGAAAACAGTCTTGTCTGTACCTAGCAAAATATTTTCGACATGGTAAAATACGTCTGTCGTATGACACAAAAAGCATTTTCAGTTGCGTATCTTGACCGTATGTTAGAACATGCCTACCTGATCTTTTTTCGTCGGGTATACCACACAATGGTTTAAACCGTAACATAGTTTGGTAATTCGCTTTTAAACCTACACTAATCCAGTAGGGTTTCTGACCAGTTTTGTAGTGATGCATCGCATTTGTCCGATCGGTATTATTTTCGTTCATGTCATCCTAACTAGAGCTAGTAGTGAGTTCCTACAGTCTTGGCGTCCTAAGTGTGTTGTATCCATGCCATCTGTCACATCACTGATCTAGACGTATCAAGCTGAAATCTTCGTTAATTCTTTCAGCCAGATGTGCTGGGTATTTAACAGATCAATATGTCTTTTCATGATGTATTCAGTCAACGATTTCAAACAGAAAATATGCTGGACCTTCTAGCACCCAAAAACCAATCATTTCATGTCTCTACAAAGCGAGAGTTGTTCTTTATTCTGCTACAAAAATATCACGTATTATACAGCTGACGTATTTTGCAAATCTCACAGCCGTCGATCTAGTACAACCACTGCATTTCATGATGAAATACTTTTCGACTCAATCACATCGGATATTTCGTGATGGCTCTATAAACAAAACAACCAAATGGTTCATAGTTTTCTACATCCAGCAGTTCAGTGGGCTCTGTGATATCTGGTTTATGTCTCATTAGAACTTTGTTTGGAAAGTGTGAACATTGAGTTTATTTTACTTTATTTTAGCGATGATAATCGGGAAGTGCACCTTCGGTATATGATGGACAGCACACAAATTTTTCACATACTTTTCACACCTAAAAACCACAGGTCTGTTATCCGACCCTAAAACTTTCCAAATACACTGAATGACTGTGAGAAACACGAATTTTTACTGGAGTCGAACCAACGCGCCTAAACACCGCAATCTTCCGGCTAACTGAGCCACAAAGCCAAATCAGGAGATCTGAGATATTGCGCGTGAATTCAGCTATCTAATACCATATCGAATTCATCAAGTGCCTGTCACAAGGTGGTTAACTTAGCAGGAACATAGTTGTAAAAATGTAAGCTTCGGCTGGGCTTGAAACATTATCAGAATGGAATAATATACATTTCCTGTTTAACAGTGGAGTTGGTAGACTACAGTAGAAACTGTTTGAGAAATCCCACTTTGACAGTTTATTTCCTGAATCATTTGTTGGATTTCATAGGGAGACACTGAGAACAGTGGCTGAATAAGTCCAAACATGAAACTTTGAACTTCCAGCGTGGTTCCTTGGTCCACTTGACAGAACGCTTTCAATCATTTGGCGCGCTATTTCTGATGCTAGTATGTATCCAATCAGACTCGAAATTTTCAGAAACTGAGTAACTTTAAAGCGATCACATCTGTCACATTACTAACATGTTGTACAGTTCTGATTTTTCATTTCAGATATGTTTGGTTATAAATTGAACTTGCAGAGAGCACTATTTTGACCTCCGTCTGTGCACAACCTTGAATGACCCAAGAGAGCTTTTTGCAACGGCACCGTCAATAAATGAATTCAAATGAACACTTGAGAGACTTTCAGAATACCAAGCCAAGTGTTCGTACAGCCCAGCTAGCAGAATCTTTGTGGTATCATGAATTTCCACTCAGTATCCCTGTTTTGATTGGTCCGCTAATGTTTGCCGCATGTTAAAGTACATTTCCAGCATGTTTGAAAGATTGTACTAAGGATTCCCTTCCGCCAGTTTCCCTTCAACAATTCCGAATTCGCTTCTTTGATACTTGTTATTTTCCGAAATAGAAAATATCTACCGCGTTATCTGTTCATCCAAAGTCCCCAGTATTATATCCAGATGGGTACAAACGTTCTCAATTCTAGCCCATAGGTTATCCATAAATCCCTTTAACCTCGAGGTATGGTGAGTTACTTTGCAGATTCAATCTTTACAGAAAGCAGCATCATTTGGATTTACATACTGTCTGAGTGATAACACTGGGATTCAAACGACAGTTTGTGTTTTTTCATTCGAACTAACTTTTCGTCTTCATCAAGTGATCTAAAGTAAAACTTTAAAGAGGTATCATTCATATATCGTTATTACTCCATGTGTGTTAGCTAAATTACATTATTGTACGTAAACGAATCCTCAGGACAAAATGCAAAGACTACGATATACCAATTATTGCAAACATATCCATTGGACCACAAGGCTTATGCACCACCTTCGTTAATTTTCAGTTTGCAAAACTGTTTTACGTAGGCATGGAAAAGTGTAATGGTTGGCAGCATCCGGTTCGGATTAGCCTGTCATAATGACGGAAGTCATGGGACGCCTGCCATTAACCATCACCACAAGTGACTTGCGCTGAACCACTTGCGGTTCCATCCATACGCCATGTGTCCGGTGTAAACCCGAAGGAATAAGACCGCTAGGTATGTGAATGAGGCCTTTGTGTCAAGCCGGTCAGTAATGGTTGGCCAATTAATTGGCTAGCACGAAAAGGATACCCTTATCTCTCGGAAAATAAACGCAGAGGAAGATTGCATTGACAAAATCTGAGCCGAGAAGAAGGATATGTAAAATGTAATACAAGAATCATTTTTGCATACGAGTGAATGTTGCTGCATTTCAGAGAGAATAAGGATGAAAAACGAAA